>ML799076.1:369360-384943 GCA_009831015.1 Picea engelmannii | reverse complement strand
TGCAGGAATTTTTATTTCTCAAGAAAAATATTTGAAAGAGATATTGAAGAAATTTCAGATGGAAGATTCCTCTACAGTCAGCACACCTATGGTGGTTGGTTGCAAGATGAGAAAAGATGATATCTCACCTAATGTTGATCAAATGACATATCGTTCAATGATAGGCAATCTTCTATACATCACAACATCCCGTCCTGATATAATCCAAGCTGTTGGAATGGTAGGTTGTTTTCAGTCTGCTCCTAAACAAAGTCATTTGGCAGTTGTCAAGAGAATATTTAAATACTTGAAGGGAACAATGACTTATGGACTGTGGTATCCTAGAAATCATAATTTCCAGTTAACTGCTTATTCAGATGCAGACTGGGCAAATTGTGTTGATGAGAGAAAAAGCACAAATGGAGGAGCATTCTTTTTGGGTGACTCATTAGTTTCTTGGCTTAGTAAGAAGCAAGGATCTATTTCATTATCTACTACAGAGGAAGAATACATTGCTGCTGCTACTTGCTGAACACAAATTTTATGGATGATACAAACTCTTGCAGATCTGAAGGTAACTTACACTGATCCTATTCTAATTCATTGTGATAACACAAGTTCCATTAGTATCTCCAAGAATCCCGTTCTTCATTCCAAGACTAAGCATATTCCAATAAAGTATCATTTTCTCTGAGAACAAGTTACAAACAGAATTGTTCAACTGAATTATATACCATCTACAGAACAGATTGTTGATATTTTTAACAAACCATTAGCAACGACCCATTTTGGATATCTTCATCAAAAGTTGGGGGTTATGATTTCTAGTGTTTAAAATGTACACCTAGTCAGGGGGAGTATTTATTGAATATCTGGTGTCTTTTCTAGATATTTATAGACGATAGGGGGAGTATGTTCTACAACAAGATTAGTGGAAGAATGTTTTTTTTTTTTTTTTGACATTGATGTCAAAGGGGGAGAAAGGAGTCGAGCTCGAAATGTCTTGGGAACAGAGTCGAGCCTGAATGGCTGAATGCAGAGGAGAGTTGGGTCTGAATGCAAGTGTTTCCATCAATGCCAAAGGGGGATATTGTTGGCAAATTCAGTGAACAGACAACGAATGCTTGTCATTGATGCGAACAATGAAGATGACAGACAAACAAAAGACAAGTTCAGAGAGGTGAATGATCGAAAGCAGTGAATGATTGAACGCAGCGAGAGTCGTTAGATTTGGTGCAGGGTCACCGATAGCCATCCGATATGCAGAAAATGTTAGGGAGATAAGCCTCGGGAGCAAGAAGAGAAGTCCCAACACGAGGAGTTGTCATCGGGATATCAACCATCGGTAGATCAGAGTTCTCAAGGTCGTGAGAACTGGGACATTGAAAGTCTCGAAATCCCGACATAATCGGGACCATCCATTTGGAAGGACGCGTTGCAGTGATTAGGTGCCACTGGGAGAGGGTCGACAGGAGGCTTCATCAGAGAATCGAGGATCGGGACTTTGAAATGGCCAAAATCACTTGACAACAGGAACCCCGAAATTGCGATATGCGATTTCGCGATTTAATCACAGCCGTTAAAGTTAGAAGTGATCTGGACCATTGATTCTCTGCATGGAGTATCGGGGATCGGGACTTTGAAATGACAAAGTCACTTGATAACAAAAACCTCGATTTCGCGATATTCGATATTGCGATTCAATCACAGCCATTGAATCGAGAATGAGATTTGGACCATTGATTTAACTCCTTATCGGAGTTTCGCGAATCAGGACTTTGAAAGGCAAAGAACATAATGTCGATATCGCGATATGAGAAATTGCGATGTAACAACAACCATCAGATCAAGAAGTGATCTGGACCATTGATTTGACTTCTTTACTAAATGTCAAGAATCGGAAATTCGAGTTGACAAAACATCGATCATCCAGAGTGTCGAAATCACGATAAGTAATATCCTGACTTAATATGAACCGTCAGATCTAGATATAATCTGGATCATTGATCTAATTTCAGTATGGAATTTATCAGATCGGGATTTGGAGGTGACAGGAACATTGAACATAAGGAATTACGATTTCGCGATATGAGAAATCACGAAAGCGACTTTCACATAAAGCCTTGATCACAGATCTTGGTCATAGGAAGAGAAGGTGTCAGTCCAGATAAGCTCCATTTCGGAGTTTCGGAGATCGCGATGTGAAAGTGTCGAGAAACTTGGGAAAATAAATGCCAAAAACCGATTTAAAAGGAAAGAATAATAAAGATCATTCAACGGTGCGAATAAGGTTTGAATGTGATCGGAGGTTTGTTGTTCTTTCTCACACATTAACGCTTCAGTTATGAATATGTTAAGAGAAACATACTCATGATGACAAATCGGTTAGCATTTCAGTTGCTAGGATAGGGGTTCTTGTTTCGGCTGAGGGAAGGCGAAGTGGAATCGTCGGGGAGGTATGCATAAAATAATATGAGACATATTGTGGAAGGTTGGTTGTTCTGAAGTGAAAATGAATAAACAGTGAGAAAAAGAAAAGGTAGAGTGGCATAGCATGAAATTGACAAAATGCATAAAAGAAGATGAAACGTAGAGCAGAAGCAAAGAAGAATGACAAAAAAAGTTGATGTAGAGCAGACCTACTAAACAAACAGAAGAAGAGAAGAATTACAGAACAGTTTGTTGAAGATCAGATACAGAGAAAGATTGGTAAGAATTGATTTATCTGTGTAGTTGTCTGTGTATTCTTTATTTTCTATATAAAGGGTGGTTGGGAGGTGCTCGGGAGGACTGTTGTCCTCAGAGGTTCAAGTGGGTGCTTGAACACAGGGAGTTATAGCTTCCATCTGGTTGAAGCCAGAGAAACCAGGGTGGCAGGGTGGTGCTAGGGAGAACAAGTGTTCTCTGTTATATAGGTTGGAGTCTGTGTAACTGGAAGTTGGTGCTTCCATCCAGTTGGTACTGAAACATTCAGGAAGTTGGTGCTTCTATCCAGTTGGTGCTGGAATACTCAGGGAGTTGGTGCTTCCTTCTAGTGGGTTCTAGAGAAATCAGAGAGTTGGTGCTCTCAAACAAGTTGCATATTTTAAAATAGAGGTAGTAGCCTCACATTCAGTTGGTTCTCAATTGTAAATGATTTACAGAACTAAAAAAGACTGCCTATCATTTCGAAGAAGAAGAGGTTTTCTCCCTTTATGGGTTTCCTCGTGAAAATATGTCTCTGTGTGTACCTTATGTGTGACTGATGGTCTTTACTTTTACTGTACATATGATGTATGTTGTTGATGATCACTTGAAGGAAGATTAATAATATTTAAAAGGTATAAAATTGTTTAAGCTCATAAACAACTGATTCACCCCCCCCTCTCAGTTGTTTTACTATTTCCAACATCTTCCTCTTTAATCCTTACCTGATGGTATCCTAGCCTGAGATATATCTTTGAAAAGATCTTTGCATCCTTCAATTGATCAAAAAGATCACCAATCCTTGGCAGAGGATATTTGTTCTTTACAGTCACTTTATTCAACTATCTAAAATCAATGCACAATGTTAATGTTCCATCTCTATTCTTCATGAACAATACTGGGGCAGCCGAAGGTGACACACTTGGGCATATATACCCCTTCTTCAAAAGTTCTTCAAGTTGCATTTGAAACTCCTTCATCTTTGGTGTACTCATTCTGTAAGGAGACTTTGACACTGGAGATTCTCCAGGCATTAGATTTATAGAGAAATCAATGTCCCGCCTTGGGGGTAGTCCTGGTACCTCCTTGAACACATCTTCAAAATCTTCCAGGACTGCGTAATCTTCTTAATTTGGTACCTTATCACTAGGTGTCTTCGCCAAATGAGCTGCAATTATTTGACACCCTTTTCAATAACATTTCTTCAGCTGCAATACTGAAATCTCTCTGATGGCTACTGCCCTGGGAATTCCCTATACTTTCCATAGTTTCCCTTCATCATCCAAGCAAGTAAATTCTTTGTTGTGGTAGGCTAAGAGAGAATGATGTTGGTCCAACCAATCCATCCCAATTAGACAGTCATATGAACCTAAAGGCAAAATGTTCAAATCTGCTTGGGTGTTCAGTCCATTCATGTCAATAAGACATGACTTAACCATCTCATTAACTTTTCTTTTGGATCCTGTAGCTAGCTACATCAACCAAGATTTCCCATTCTTTCTCCTTAGTAAATGTAAACTTTCCACCACCTTAGGATCTATATAACTATGACTAGCTCCTGAATCAATTAAAATAGCAATGGTTTGGTTGTTGATCATACCTTCCACTTCAATCATATGTGACTGGTATTTTTATTTCTTGTTGTGCAGGGATGCATAGATCCTGGGTATCTTTCTCCCCATGTTCTCCATTGTTTCAGCTTACTATACATTATGAACAATCCTCCCTTTTTTACCTCTATGAGGACAATCTTTGAACATGTGATCCCCTTTACAACTCCAACATTGAATAGGTGGTTTCCTTGGCCTTTGATTTCATGTGTCCATCGTTCTGGGTTCCTTAGGAGTTTGTTGTCCTTGTGGTCTATTTATGAAGAATGGTGGCTTAGAACCCTTCTTCCTTTGATCCATCTTGAATTTTGTTTTGTCTTCCCAATCTTTTTGGAATATTGGTCTTGAATTTTGTTGATCATATAGGAATTTAGCTCGCCTTATGGTCTCCTCCAATGTCTTGGGATAATCATCCTATATTTTGTCACTGATGAATGATGCAAATCCACTCAAATACCTTTGAATTTTGACTATCTCATTCTTGATGAAAGTGACATAATTTAGTATCTCTAGAAACCTTCTCTCATATTCCTCAATTGTCATACTCCCAAGCTTGAGTTGAAATAACTCTTTAATTTTTTTGTCATAGTATCTCTTAGTCAAGTATTTCTTCTCAAAATACTTTCTGAATATTCACCAAGTAATACTTTTCTCCTTGATGTGTTGCACTTGCACAAGCTGATCCCACCACATGGATGATTTTCCTTTGAGTTGATAGATGGCAATTCTACCGTATGCATGAGAGGAATAATTATGCAATTGAAAATACTTTCTCATGACCAATAACCATGTCTTTGCATCTTCATCCTTCTTGTGCTCATCATCAAATGTAGGATGTTTCATTATGTTCACTTCTCCTCACAGTTCATTCACCCTGGACCTCTCATACTTTCTGACAGGGGATGGACTTAAGCTTCTATGTGATCTCTTATTGGAATTCCTCGGAGAGTGGTGGTGATTCCTGCTAACACTTCTTGTTTTTCTTTTCTCGTCACGAGACTTGCGACTTCCCGATTTTCTTGGACCACTTTCCTTATCCAATTTCTTTTATATTATGTTCAAGATCTCCAATAACTTCATGTTGAAGTCATCCTGCTACTCCTTGGCTCTCATAAGCCTTTAATTATCATCTTGATGGCTTTGAACATCCTTCTGCAAATTTTTAATGGTCTCTACCATATTTATGTTTTCATCCCTTTCTTCACCATGTCCATTTGAGTTTGTTCCTTCCATGATCAAATGGACATCCATCCCTCTAACTTCATCTTGCTGACTATAATTCCCTTGTGCCTCTTCCATTCCTATTGAATTTGAACACTAGTATTGATCTGATCTAGTTGTTGTTAACTCTGCAAAATGTGTAGCCAACAAAACTTGTCAGATTGATTGTTTCAACAATTTTATGAAAAATATGAGCCATTTTGGTTCAATAATTTATCAGACTCCTTTCTTATGATTTCATGAGACATTGAATTACCAAATAAATTTCCTGGTTGGTGTTATATTCCACTATCAAAGACCTTTCCAATGCCTACTCACATGCTCAATTCCGAGTCTTGAGAAGAAAGTTATGGCTTCATGGAGCTAGTTGGGTCTTATAATTTACCCTTCACTATTTCTGTTGTTCTTCACCCTTCAAACAACTTTGCACACACAATTTTCAATCTGTGCAGCCATATTTTTGATGTCCTACAAAATTATAGTTAAATCATGCTCCGTGCACTTTAAAACCATTGTGTATCACTTCTTGCAATATTACCTATTGCATGTAGTTTTCGTACCATGCAGCGATATTCCACATGCATTTCTCTCTATGCATGGCACCATGCCAAAGTTCAATATGCTCCCACCACGCACAATTATCTCCGTGCACCATTGATTACATTTTCGTGAGACAACTTATACTCATACTATGACTGCATCAGCCAAACTCCTCTAGGCTTTTCCAATACTACATACACCCTACATGCCCCTATTCTCTGTGTACACCATCCACACCTTCTTATGCATGTGAAATCCATGAAATGCCAAATTTAGTGCATGCATTCGCACACCATATTCTTCAGCGCGACACCACAATTTACCGCATGCACCTGCACACTAAACTTTTCTACACGGTACTAAAATTTAGCATGCACACCATCATGCCATTATCTTATCGCGCAATGCCAAATTTTAACTATCACATTCTTTCCACTCTGCATCATGTATTTTTGGTGCACCCCATTGCGCACATTCACCTTTATGAGCATCAAATCCTTGTGAATTTATCTCCATCTATCATGGCTTCACTGTAACTTCAAATTAGACTAATTCCAAGTTCGAATTTGCTAGGACAGATATTAAATCAGCAATATCTCATCACTAGACTGAATTTGTTCATTTTCTCATGAATTCACCCATATAATTTGGGGCTTTTCCCCATTTCCACCCAGTTGTTGTTACTTTTTTCCATGGACGCTGTACAACATAAATTTGGCCACTTCAAAATAATTCCTCTATGAAATTTTGCTTCAAATCAACTTTCTCGGCCCATTCAGGCTCAGTGTTGAAAACCGACGCTTTGATACCAATTTGTAATACACCCAACCACCCATAGGTCAGGACATGCCACTCCTTAGATGCTTTACTTAGTTCTGAAACCGTCTTTGTAACATTCCCAACCTTCAACAGACCAGGCCATGCTACTCTAGAACACTCTTTCATGCTTAATTACCAATTTGTAACGTCCCCGACCATTTATGGCGGGCCAAGCTACGCCGAAGAACACATCTGTTCTCTGTGTGGAATGTACTGTAACATAACTAGCATCCTAAATAACTTACATCACATAATTTTCTAACTGCATGCAATTAAAACATATGCACACATAGAACTCTTGCACAAGCTTAATATATATATAAAACGTGAACAGACAAATATGCTATGTAGATGCATGAATTCAGAATGAAATAGAAGTAAACATATACATGTAGCATATACATGCAATACCCATGAGCATACAAACAACTAAAATCATGCATAGGATAAACCCATAAAAATAATATGTGAATAATAATGCAGCATGTAAATTTATCACAGAATTGACGCTTATATTTGTGATAATATCAATAATTTCATGTAGATCTTTGATCCAGGTGGATATCGGGGGCCACCCACCTTTTCCAAATGGCTCAAAACAGTTTTCTGGCCATTTTGGCAATTTACTATTTTTAGCAGGTTTTCACTTCCGGGGCCATTTTGAGGGCCTAAATGAATTTTTTCAATATTGAGGTTCTCAATGATAGTCAAATGCATGATTGAGCCCCCAAAATGAATCTCCTCGACGATACCTTTCCAACAAGCTATCACACGCCTAAAACGGAGATCGTATGCAAAAGTTACGACCCCGGGAAGTTGATGCACCAACTTACCCAAACGGGGCCCACATNTTGGATGTCTAGGACTTTTGGCATTCCTGATTATTGTAAAAATTCCTCCAGAGCCTCATTGTAACCATTTTCTTGCGAATGCGAGTAGTCGTCACATCTCTTCTCAGAGATAAGCTGCCACCATTCTAGCGAGTCTTTCACTCTATATTTTTACAGTCTCTGTACATTTCTTTCATTAATAGAAATCGTGTATTACTGTATTTATGTGTTTATGGTTGCGTCTCTGATATATTTTTGTTATATTACTGGATATACGCGATATCTCTGTGCATTTCTTTATTATATCTCCGCTCTCATTTCATGCCGAAAATAATCCGGATCAAGCTTCCACAAACCTCCCAGCCTTAGACCACACTGTTCATCACTCTCAATAGTGAGTCACCCCCAAGATGGGACTAAAATCCACCCAGGTAAATGGGTTCCTAACTAGGCTAAAGGCTCATGAAGAACAGGAAATACTTCGTCTGAGGTGCTCACTCAACTTACAACCTACAGTCCCTTATTCCCTAAATGTCTGTTCCACCCAAGGAAGTGTGCCCCTTCTCTGCTAAATAGTCCTTCATATTCCCCACTTCCCTTCTAGGGATTATAATATGTGGTCGGTATGCGCGCAACAATGTATCTTATATTAAATATGAGATATGTATGAAAAGAGGCACACTAGCCTTTGACATGTAGGCTCTCTAGCCTAATCAAAACATAAGCATCCTAGCTCATAATACTGGCTCACCAGCCTATAAAACATATAAGATAGACAAGGATCCTTGGCCTCTACATCATGTGCACTTATGATGTTGTGCGTGGTATCCCAGAATGTGTACACTTCCTCATTTTACTGCGTAGTACATGCACGCACTATGCCATGAAATGTGCATACCAAAATGATATCGAATCATCTCACCATCTTATGTACATTTGTATTTACATTTGCAATTGGGTTCGTCCTTAGGGATATTACACAAAGATCCCAACTTATCATTTAAAGTCTAAAAATATCGATGTACAATACCATTTCATGTGATACATGGTGGAAAGCAACAAAGTGCTACTAGAGAAAGTAGACACTTTGGAAAACATAATAGAATCTTTGACCAAGTCTTTAAGTGATGTGAAGTTCTCTTAGTAAAAATAGGAAATGGAAATTGTTGCCCTGGGTATGTGAACAAGAATTTAGAAATATCCTTGTTTAAGTAAAGAAAACAACAAGTGGAAGAATGTTGGTTTTTTATATTCTTTATAGTGAAAGTCTAGTCAAGGTGGATCAACTAAAAATCGTGTTTGAAGGAATTGACACCAAGACAAAGGTTAAGGTGGTTTGAATAGGTAAATTTAAAGTGAAATATATCGACAACAAGATGATGTTTGAGGTGGTTCGACATGGTAAATTTGAAGTTGAATATATCAAAATAAATTTGAAGGTTTAGGTGGTTCGACTCGCTAAAGTTGAATTTGAAGAAATCGACAACAAGGTAAAGAGGTCAACTGAAAAGAGGTCGAAAGGCAGGTGCATGGGAATCAACTGAATATCGAATGAAGGCCGGCTTCAAGTCAACTAGTAATATGATTTGGTAGTTGACTATAACATAATCCATAGATTCACGATATTTGTAGGCAATGATTTGTGTGGATCTATAACCGTTTTTGGGTGCCTTTGCTTTAGGGTTTTTCCTACTATAAATCCTATAAATAATGTGTGTTGTAATGTTGTAAAGGCTAATAAATAATCATAGAATAACTAATCTTTGGAGGTTTTTGGTCATGCATATGTAAGACAAACTGGTTATAGGGTTGTTCTTGTGTAAATAAATAAGGTATTATGTAAATTGTGTCTTAGGTGTAGACCAAGGTTAGGCATGTAATCTTTTATTCTAAATGAATAGGTCAACAAGAGACTAGAAAGCTTAAGGAATGATGGTTTTCCATTTCTGTTTCCAGGGTAAAATATTTGTGTACTGTATGTTTTCTTTGTCATTTACTTTCTTAATTAAATATTTATTTCTCTTTTCTACTATGTTTAGTGTGGAAGTATTCATCATTTCCTAAGAGTTATGTATAAAACTCCTTATTAATCCCTACATGTTTAATTACTACATTTCTATTGTTATACTTGTATGTCATCTAGAACCCTTCATTGCACCCTTTCATTATAATTTTACCCTTTGTCTCCTATATATTTACCAAGGATACTTGGTATGAGGGTCATATCATATCATCTCATATTGTATTTTGAATTGGATATATTGTAAAAGGAGGTTTCCCCTTCGAAGAAAACTAAATTTGTTGACTCTTTATCATTTTTAAGGCCTTGGATCCTAACATAGTTCCATCCATTTTATTTTCATTCCCCTTGAAAGTTCCTATAGTACCACCCTCATTTTGTCATATGGACTAGCCCATCGATATTTTTCATTTACTATCTCCCTGATGGTAGAATGTTCGTTCCATGCATGCCCTAAAATAGTGACCCTTGATTCATTTTGGTTCCCATCCCATTTAATCCTCCTTAGGATTGAGAGGTTGTTTATTATTAATTTTTATGATACCATTAACCTACCCATAAGGAGAGTAACAATAATGCCCATACCCATAATAAATTCCATTTCTATTTTTCACTTTCACAATTACCACCATATGTATTTTTTCTAGGCTATTTATCTCCTTTTTACGCCTTATTATCTCAATTTGATTTTTCTTATGATATTCCTTTTGTATGATATGTTCTTTGACATAATGATTACATTTGTTGTACCCTCCTATTATCCCTTTGGAAATACTAGGAGGATATTTTACCTCTTTGATAATATAGACCTTTCCTATCCTCCAAGAACCCCTTTTGAAATACTAGGAGGAATTTACATTACAAACCTACTTATATTTATCACACCCATTTTGAAATATTAGAAGGACCTCATATACCCCTTTCACCTACTAGAAAACCTTTGGAAATACCAGGAAGGATTTGTATTATGCATTCTTCGAAACAGAGTAATTTAGTAATCCCTGAGAATGAATTTTGCCTTCATCTTTGCGACCATTCTATCCCAAATCTTGATTTTTTGCTTACCTTTGCAACATCTGTCATCTTGTAGTTCATTCCACCACAATGTTGCATGTCCTTTAAGTCTTGTGACAACATATTTGACCTTTTTGTCTTCCTTGACATATTCATAGTCAAAATACGTGTCCAAACCTCTAATCCAGTCTAGAAGCTCTTCAACATCCAGGTTTCCCTCATATACTGGAATGTCCATTTTTTCCCTGGCACC
The DNA here is from genome assembly GCA_009831015.1 of Picea engelmannii. Taxonomy (NCBI): domain Eukaryota; kingdom Viridiplantae; phylum Streptophyta; class Pinopsida; order Pinales; family Pinaceae; genus Picea; species Picea engelmannii. Next base: position 373,972 of record ML799076.1, on the reverse strand, counting down.
CATCCTTGCAATAGCCCTGAGTAGGTGTTCATTTGTTTCATCCTCTACTGCAACTTCTTCTCCTCCATGTCCAACTTCATCTTCTCTTTCAGACTCATTGATATCTCCAAAATTGACTGTGCACCTCTGTGTTGTTTCCATGGCATCCATCCTGGCATGTAGTTCACGCATCTCTCTTGCCCCTGGTGGCTCAGGTAATTGCCTACCCCTCCTTATTGGCATTTCCATTTCATCTGGTGGATCGAGTGTTTTCCTATATATTCTTCTCGGTGGCATGGTTGTAAAATTCCTCCTTTCCTTGCTACAGAAAGCAAAGAAAATTTTCCTACGCTCTGACACCAAACTTGATGCAGATCCCTCCTCAGACCCACAGGTCGGGATCCGCACAGGATCTTCTCTTTGGCCCGAGAGATCGACTGGATCGTCTATTTCCCTTTTGGGAAATCTACCCACAACAACACTTTTGAGGAAATTCCTCTTTTATTTCAAGATATCAGACTTCATGAATTTGAGAGTTGCGATGTCATGCAACTCTTCCACTCAACCCCCAAACTTTTGATTCTCGATCTGCCAAAATACAGATATCCTGGTCTCCCTTTTATCTCCATGATTTTGGGGTTTCAACCACTGAAATGCACTTTTACTATACCCTAACGATTCCCAAACCTTCGAATCTCGTAATTCCGAAACTCTAAGGTTCCTCTTTCAAGGAGATCAATGGATGTGAACTCTCCCTTGATCCAATGGTCAGCCCAATTTCACGTACCGGGAATTCAATATGCTAACACTTAAATTCTATGTTCTCTCCACCTTCCAATCTCTGAAGTTCCGAAATACCGAAATGGTACTTCTCCCTGTTGTTTTCCACAAACCTCGACAAGAATCCTTTCAGACTTTGGGTGCTTGAGGTGTCAAGACCCAAACTTGCAACTCGGACTTTCGAAGTCTGAAACTCCAAAATGATATGACGACCCTAGAAATCTTGATCAATGGTTGACATTAACCTAGGTTATCCAAAGGATGGCTCTTCCCTGAATGGTATCCCTCTTGCATCGTCCGTATATCCAATGATCCCCGCTATTTCAAAATCCTCCTCGAAGAATTTCGACCATCCAAAATTTTCCTCAAAGAACTCCGGTTCTAACTTGGCCTCTACATGATGACTAAAGGCTCCTCTTCTTCTCTTCAACACCTTGAAGGCGTGAAATCTCCTGAGCTTCCTTTCTCAAACTCAATTCTCCTATGAGATTTCTACATGCACTCCTTGCGGAACCCTTCAAATACGTCTAAGTATTTGAGTTATTTTGACTCTGTGCAACTCCTTGCGACAATAGTCTTCAACTGTCTCTTTGGTTGAAAAGTTCTGAACTTCCAACTAGCCTGTGCACACCTTGCACTGCTTATGTGCCTGACTTGCACTTCCGAGGGAAATGAGAACAACGGTATCCCTCCTAAGCTTTCAGAGATGAACTCTGAACCCGTCAACGGACTCCTTGCGGATGCTCCATTGCACTCCTTGTTGGAACTTTGACTCAAGAAGAGAAACAATTGAAACTCATTTCCTTACTCTCTCAGACTTCAAATACCCAACATGAAATCATACATACATAGCATAAAAGAAAATGTACAACAGAAAGAGTAAAACAACCATGAGCATAACATTCATCATGTATACACAGAAAGCATTAGAACACCATGAGTCTGAATCAAAGCTTCATATATTAGTCTCAGAAGTTTTGTACATGGGATCTTCTACACAACTCTATGCTTCTTCTCTTCTCTATTCTCTCTTCTCAATTGATAATGTTAATGTTACAAATGATACAAGATGAGGGTGTCTATAGTCGATTTTCCCTCTTATTCTCTAAACTGTCTAATATGCATTTAAATCTACCTACTCACAGTAATTATGCATAAATGCCTTCACCTACTACAAATGAGAGCAACAACTCAAGATATTTTTTGATTGATCAGAATGGCCACAGTTTTGTCAGTAGACTGTAGACGTTTCAGATCCAAATCAGGATCCATCTTTAGGACAATGATCTTGAGTTTAGATGATGAGAAGAATTGGTTTTAAATACTGGATTTTGGCGAGAAATTTAGGTGCCGGTTGGGTTGTTTGGTAAAAATATTCTTTTTTATTTATTTTTATTATTTATTTAGTGTGATTTAGTTAATTAGGGTTTTGTTTCAATTTTCTTTGAGATTATTTTAATTTATTTAATTCAATGTTTGTTAATTTTTGTTTTAATTGGCTAGAGTCTACGTAATTTGTAGGGTTTAGTTTTAGGTATTTGAGTAGATTATTTAGTTATTTTAGGGGTTTTCTTATTATTGTTATTTAGGGTTTAAAGTTTTCTTAAAAAGTTTTTTAATAATTTTGAGGCTTAAAACATATTAAAATCAACTAAGTTTATAAAAATGTAGGTATTCTGTTCCTAAGCCTTTTAATATTATTTAAAGAGATTGTTTATTTTTAAAATGTTTTATATGTTTACAATCTCTATATGCTCAATATATGTTTACAATCTCTAAGTGTGCTTCCTCTTAACTATTACATTAATGTTTCAAAACATTTCAAAAAATGTGCGTTGGTGATTTCCAGCTGTCTTACGTCTTCATGCTTGCTTGCTTCTTACGACGCTTGCGATGCTCCTGCATCACATCATAAGCAGCCAACCAAGCAATCATAAAGACGAAAGACAGCTGGAAAAGCGTAGCATACATTTTGCACATTTTGAAATGTTTTTGAAAAATTAATGAGCAGATATTAATGTAGTAGTTAAAGGAAATGTACGTGCATGTTGTAAACAGATCTTGAGCAATTTGCTCTCATATGTAGGATATAATATACATTAAGTCTGTTTAATGAAAGTAGGTAGATTTGAATTCATAGACTAGACAGTTAGAGAGTAGGAGGGAAAACAGATATATACACCCTCACCCTTGTATTATTGTATCATTAGAGGAAGAACATTATGATCATTTATATTTTCAAAAGTTGTTGAGTTGTAGCAAAGAGATGTAGAGAAGAACCCATGTATAGAAGCACTTGAGTTAATATATGAAGCTTTGATTCAATTCTCATGATGTTATGATGCTTACTGTTTACATTTGCTGAATGGTATGCTTACAGTTGATTTAATTCTCCGTTTACACATTTGTTTCAATACTGTGTTGAATTTGTGATTTCATGTTGAATGTAGGAATTCTGAGAGAGGAGAAGAATGAGTTTCAATTGTTTCTCATCCTGAGAGTTCTTGCAAGGAATGCAGTGAAACACATGTAAGGTGTGCGTTGACAAGAGTCTGAATTTTATCTCAGAAATCTCAGGAGATATACCATTGCTCTCATACCAGCATAAGTGTAGGTGAAGCACAAAGTTGTGCAAGGCGTGCGCAGGCTAGTTGAATCCTTAAAAGTTATCAACTAAGGTAAAGGTGGAAGGAATGTTGTTGCAAAGAGTGCACAGAGTTGAGGATTTGAATAACCAGAGGTTATTTGAAATATTTCCGCAAGGAGTGCAAACAAGATCTCTCTTGGAGACTTAAGTTCGAAAGTGAAATCTCAGAAGAGTTAGTACCTTGAGGTGTTCAAAGAAAGACGGGGAATGAAATCATCATGCAAAAGTTAAGTTCCAGTGGAAGGATGTTGAGTTAGTTTGGCCAGAGATTCTTGAGGAGTAAATCAGACGGTCATAATTTTCCATGCAGAACTCGCAAAGTCTCGAGTACCATAGGATCCAGTGAAGATGCAAGGTGGTTAGGAGTTGGGTGAACCCATCACTTTGGTTTCAAGAATCAACGTGGACTGTTGATTGTGGTTAGTTGAGCCATTGGATCATTTCGGTATTTCAAGAGTCTTGACGACAAGGAGCCGGGACACAGTGGAGTGAAAATCCCAAAGTCACAAAACGGGACAGGACTTTGGCGTGGAATTTCGGGATTTTGACACTTTGGGTGTCAGGAAGTAGAGGAGGAAGTGATTTTTGGAATCAAGAGTTTCAAACTCCTAGTTCACGAAAAGATGAAAGATATAGAGCCATTCGATCATGGAAGATCTCAGCCATAGACATCATGGGAAGTGAAGCCTCAGGAATTCAGGGGTCGGAGCTTTGAAAGGAAAGGAACCTTTCCGTTGTGGATTTTCGCGAGTCACAAAATCTTGAAGAACGAAAGGAGATAACTCCCAAAATCGCAAAGAGAGAAAAACCAAAAGGTGGGTCCCAAGTGATAGTCAAAGGATACATGTGACAGAAGTCATAGGAGTGGTCAAGCTTCAGGAAAATCCTGAAAGACCATTGATCTCTCCAAAAGGGGAAATTTTAGAAACCAAAAAATCATACGGGAAGAGGAACAAGTGTTGGTCGTTCACTCAAGTCCCAGAAAACTAAAATAAGTGGCAACAAGAGGCGTGTGTTGTTGGATCATGTTGTCATTGATGCCAATGGTTTGATTGATTGATGCCAAGTGATTGATTGATGTCAAAGGATTTATTGATTGATGATTGATGTAATATAATATGTATTGTCCTTGATGAGAATGCATAGATGAAGATGGATCAATGAGTTGTCATTGATACATGATGAAGATGGATCGATGTGGTTCCA
>ML799076.1:359088-369260 GCA_009831015.1 Picea engelmannii | reverse complement strand
TGGAGCTTCCCTCAGGTTGTAGCCTGAGAAACTAGGGGGTTGGAGCCTCCTTCCAGTTGCAGCTGGAAAACAAAGGAAGTTGGTGCTTCCAATGAATGTAATTCTTCAAGACATATAAGAAAAAGCATTATGTGGTTTTCTCCGGATTTGGGTTTCCACGTAAAACACTGGTGTACTGTGTATGTGTATGATTGTTCATTTGTTCATTGCTTATTTACTCTGCAGTTATTGGATAATAATGCTTCATTGAAATAACACTTGGATTATATGGTTAAATTGCTCTATTACTGATTCACCCCCCCTCTCAGTAATCCAACATGTGTTCGACACATTGAAGGAGTCAACCCTCGTTGATGTTTCATGTTTCGAAGGTTGAAGAGACAAGGGGCTCGACAAAAGGATTCGTGAAATCGCGAAGTCCGAAACTCTAAATTGGACAAAGGCCCTGATCACATTTGTTGGTCAGTTGGGGAGTTAACGTCAATGTTTGATCACGTAGGCATAACTTAGAAGGACCTGTGGAATACACCTATTTGTGTGTGTGAAGTACTCCCTCTAGGGAAATCAAAGAGTCAATCAGACTTAGGGAAATATTTAGAACGATCCTGCGTGGATCTCAGCTCGAGGGTTGCAGGTCTGCACCAAGGTTGCAATATACTAGATGTAAAAACTATGCAAAACAAAAACGAAATGCTAGAAATGGAAGAATAACAGTAATATAACTAGCATAATCTCCAAAATAACACATAAATGATATAAGAACAACAATAGAAATAACACTTTAATTCATAAAGCAATGTTCATAGGCCTCTTCGAGGGGGAAACCTCCAGTCGAGCAACACTTTGTTACAATAATATTCAAGCTAGGGTTTTCATACCCTCAACCCTTATTTATACTAAATATGTCTATCAAGAGAAGCATATAGAGAAAGATCCTTCTAGAAGCAGAAGATTCTATTAGGTCTTCTTACATCCCCTTTATTCTATTTTATTGAAAGGCCTTATTAATATTGACCTTTATTATATCCGAATATATTGATCTACCTATGTGCGGGTTAGGACCCTAACATGTTCGCCCCTTTAAAAACAACCTTGTCATGAAGGTTTGAGATGTGGAAACTGCTGTAGAATGGTAGCTGGTTCCCAAGTGGCATCTACTGGAGTCGTATCTTTCCACTGGACTAGCACTTCCTTGATGGTTCTCTGACATAGGCGATGCTCACACTGGTCCAAAACTGCTTTTGGCTATAGAAAAATGGATCCTTCTTCAGCTAACTCTGGAAAGTTGGTTTGAATTTTGCACCTCGTTCCAATCACCTTCTTTAAGCATGAAACATGAAAAACAGGATGTAGCTTCAACTGAATGGGCAGAGCTAATTGATAGGGGACTTGCCCCACATGCTTGAGAACTATATAAGGAACATAAAATTTGGGCGCTTGCTTCAAACAATGCTCGGCCTTGAGGGAAGTTTGCTTGTACGGTTGGAGTCACATAAACACATGATCCCCTTCTGCAAATTGACGTTCCGAAGGATCTTGATCTTCTTATTGCTTCATGCGAATTTGTGCCATGACCAAGTCTCTTTAAGGGTACGCAGAATATCCTCTCGAACTGTAAGTATGTGGTCAACCTCCTGGACCTTCAAGGTACCCGGTAAGTATGAGAGAACTGAAGGTGGCTTATGTCCATATACTACTTCAAAAGGAGTCATGCGTGTAGTTGTATGGTAGGAAGTGTTGTACCACCATTCAACTAGGGGTAACCATTCAGCCCACTGTTGTTTCTTCTCAGAGGAAAAACACCTTAGATATGTTTCCAAACACTTGTTGACAACTTCTGTGTGAACATTAGTCTGGGGATGATAAGCTATGCTGAGATGAAATTGGGTGCCTTGTATCTTAAACAATTATTGCCAAAAATTTCTTGTGAAAGTTGGGTCATGATCATAAACAATAGAGTGCGGCATGCCACGAAGCTTGAAGACCTGATCCATGAAAATTTGAGCCACCGTGGATGCAGTAAATGGGTGCTGAAGAGCACAGAAATGAGCATACTTGGAAAGGCGATCCACAACCACCATTATGACTGATTTACTCCCCGATTTGGGTAAGCCGGTAATAAATTCCATAGATATATCCTTCCAAACAACAGGTGGAATTGGAAGCAGTTGTAGTGTGCCTTGAGATTTGACTATTTCTCCCTTGTTTCGTTGACACACGTCAAATTCAGTGAAAAAATTACGGATGTCCTGTTTCATACCATCCCAAAAAAAGGAACGTTTGACCCTGTCATAGGTTTTGGTGAACCCTAAGTGCCCCGTTGTGGGTGTAGCATGAAGCTCAGAAAGCACTGTGGATTTAAGCTTTGATTATTTACTTAAATACAAATGGGCTTTGTATCGAAGCTCATCCTGGAGCCAAGAGTACCCTGGGGGAGCCGGAACATTGGTTTGCAATTGTTGGATCAGATGTGAACTTTTGGGATCTTGTAGCCATTCCTAGTGCACAACATGGAGCCAATCGGGTACAATGAAGGAAAGAGAAAAAAGGGATCCTTCTTCTTCATATTTTTGGGACAGTGTATCTGCTACTACATTTTCGTTTCCCTTCTTGTAAATGATCCCATAATCATATTCCAAAAGCTTAGTCACCCATTTTTGTTGCTCTGGAGAGGAAATGCGTTGTTCCAGAAAGTACTTGAGGCTTTGATGGTTGATCTTAATTTGGAAGTGTTTCCCCAAGAGATAAGGATGCCACAGATCAATGGCATGAAGAATAGCCAACATTTCCTTTTGATAAGTGGGTTTTCCTAGATTCCTTTCAGACAGTTGTTTGTTGGTGAAGGCCAAAGGTCGACCCTCTTGCATAAGGATAGCGTCAATTAATTTCCCTGATGCATCACATTCCAACACAAAGGTCTTTGTGAAATCCAAAAGGGCTAAAACTAGAGTGGTGCACATGATCATCTTCAAGGTTTGAAAAGCTTGAGCAGCGGCTGGACTCCAAGTGAAAGCATTATTTTTTAGGAGAGCAGTGAGAGGTGTTGCAATCTTTCCATAATTCTTAACAAACTTTTGATAATACCTTATTAAGCCCAGAAATCCACACAAGATTTTGAGAGTCTTTGGGTGCGGCCAGTCTTGCATAGCTTCAATCTTTTTCGGATCCACCTTGACGCCATCCTTGCAAACCAAATGACCCAAGTATTCTACTTTTGAGGGACCAAAAGCACATGTAGATTGTTTTAGGAAAAGTTGGTGCTGAGAGAGTAGACGGAGAACTTGATCCACATGACTAAGATGTTATGTCTAGGTTTTTCTATAGATGAGGACATCATCAAAGAAAACGAAGGCAAAATGATAGAGAAAGGGATGGAAGACAAGGTTCATGAGGCTTTAGAAGGTGGAGGGGGCATTACACAAGCCAAAGGGCATGACCCAAAACTCATAGTGGCCCTCATGAGTTTGAATGGCCGTCCTGGGAATGTCTTCCTCTTTCATACATATCTGGTGATAGCCCGAGTGAAGATCAAGTTTAGTAAATGATTGGGCACCACTCAATTCATCCAGGAGGTCATCAATGACAAGAATGGGGAATTTGTCTTTAATGGTCAGTTTGTTGAGGGAACGGAAGTCAGGACACATTCTCCGAGAACATTCTTTCTTCAGGACCATGACTATAGGAGAAGAGTAAGGGCTCGTACTAGGGTGAATAATGCCTGCATTAAGGAGTTCCTAGACCATTTTCTTAATTTCATTTTTTTGTGAAAAGGGGTGGCGATATGGACGGATATTGGGAGGAAGGATTCTGGGTACAAGGGGAAGGGAATGATCATGAACACTGCGGGAAGGAGGGAGTCCTTAGGGTGTGGAAAATACCATTTGATGTTTAGAAAGGACGGCTTGGAGGTCTTGTGGCACCGAGGGTGTCTTTGTTGCTTGTATGGCATGAAGTTGGGAAATGACACTAGAATGACCTTTCTTGAGCAACTTTTCCATGCATTGGGAATTAATGAACTCAGGTGAACCAAAAATGATGCCTTGGAATTTATATGTTTAATTCCTTAAAATCCATGAGAATGGGACCAGAATTTCTTAGCCAGTCTACACCCAAAAAAATGTCACAACCACCCATGTTGATAGCAAACATATGGGATTTTAGGTGGTAGTCAACGATTTGGAGATGCACATTTTCACAGCGCCCTCCACATTTCATGGAACCACCATTGGCAATCATGATTTGGAAATTGTTGACATCATGGATGTAGCAATGAGTTTCTTGGGCAATGCGGCGATGAATAAAATTATGGGTGCTTCCACTATCAACCAGAATGATGACCTTCCGATGCTTGATGTAACCGATTAACTTGAGGGTTTGGGGAGAAAAGAAACTAGTGAGAGCATTGAGGGAAATGACGGGTTCAACTTTGAGAGGGGCTAAGGGTGGGGCTATGTCAGTGATTTCAGGTGACTCAGACACAAGGGGATTTTCAGCTTCGTCCTCCGAAATATCCCCAGAGATGGCCATAAAGAGCTTTTGATCCTTACACTTGTGGCACAAGAAATGTTTGTCATCACAATTATAACAAAGGCCTTTGAGTTGGCGTTCAGTCATTTCATCCCTGGTCAATTTTTGGATCTTTAATGGGGCAGAGGGAGTAATGGGAGTTACGGGTTTAGGGCGAGGGATAAAGGATGGTTTTCTTGTTCATTTAGGTTTCTGTGGTGAGATATTTGTTCAGAATTTGTCGGAAGAACCACAGTGCTATTGACAGCTTGTCATCGACGTTTCGGATCCACAACAGGATCCATCTTCAGGACAAAAAAGCCTGAGGAAAAATAAGAGAGGAGCCTTTAATAAATAGTGATGAGGCGGGTGAAAAAACTAYGGTCGRCTAAGTGAAACCCTAGTTTTTAGGAGATTTTTTYCAAAAGATAATAAATAGTGGTTTAATTAATGAGTTAAGTGGTTTAAATATTAAGTTTTTATGTTAAATGTAGGCTAAATTTAGGGTTGACCAAATGGTGTTAGTATTATAAATATTAATTTTATGTTGATTATAGGTTAAATTAAGGTTAAATTAATGAGGTAAACCCTAGGTTTGAGGAAGTTAATATAATCTTAAGTTAATTTGACTAAGCATTGTTAGWATTATAAATATTAAWTTYATGTTAATTATAGGTTAAATTGAGGTTAATTTAATGAGGTAAACCCTAGGTTTGAGGAAGTTAATATTATTAATATTAATCTTAAGTTAGTTTGACTAATTATAGGCTAAATTTAGGGTTAACTATATGGTGTTAATAATATTAATAATAATTTTATGTTAATTATAGGTTAATCAAAAGAGGTGGCATTAATACTATTATTAATATTAATCTTATGTTAATTATAGGTTTTATTAATATCATATTAGTGGTAGAAGATTATAAGTTGGAATCACTTAGGTTGGTCTTGGAATTGGTTTAATTTTTCATTGGTATTATGYTGGTTAAGGTTACGTTARGTTAATATGTAAAAAGGTAATAATAATATTGTTATTAATGTATGTCAAAGGGATTTTTAAGGTATAAGGTTGGTTTAGAAGATTAGGTTAAGTCAAGGTACGGAAAAAGTGAGGGTGTAAGTACTAGAATTATGAGTGTAAGGTTAATGATGTTTTCTTTCCCGAATGAGCGGGATCCAACTTTCACTAATCTCTAGGCCATTGTCTCTATTTAGGTTATCGGGATTTTTGATGATTTCGATTGCCTCTCTAATTCGTCTTTTAAGGATATGGTCTTCTTTAGCTAAGATTTTGGTGTCCTCTAGGCATATGTGATGCTTAGTTGTGAGAGAGTGTTCTACTAGTGTTGAGGTGCGAGTTCGTTCATTCTTGATGTCATCACTATGCTCTTTAATCCTGGTGTTGAAGGAGCGACTTGTTTCTCTAATGTAGCATTTGCCACAAGAGAAATCTATTCTGTATACTCCTTTGAAATTGTGTTGGTCAAGCTTGTCCTTAACAGACCTCATATTTTGTTTGATGGTATTAAGTGGTTTGAATGAGGTCTTAATCTCCTTCTTGTTTAGTATTTTTGTGATTTTATCAGTGACTCCTTGGATGTAAGGGAGGTAGGCGGCGAGGCTCGGGGTTTGGTTGTTTCTTTGTTGAGGTTTGTTATTTTCTTTTTCTAGGGATTTCCTTATTGCGTTCTCAATCTCTTTTTCCTTGTAACCTATGTTTTTGAAGACTTTGTGAAGGTGATTTTTCTCTTGTTCTGGGTGTTCTTTATCTGAAATCCTTATGGCTCTAGTGGATAAGGTGTTAAGAATTCCTAACTTTTGGTTGGGGTGATGATGGGAACTGGCGTGAAGGTAGTTTTCGGTGTGGGTCTTTTTTCTGTAAACTGAATGTCCTAATTTACCATCTTCCTTTCTGTTTATTAGTATGTCAAGGAGAGGATGCAACATGTTGTGCTTCTTTATCTCTTTTAGTATCCTCCACCCAACTTGAGGGTCAAGCCATGAGGACATGGGACCAAATATCCTCCTTGAGGCCACTGATAAAACACTCTTGAAAGAAAGCATCAATCATGCCCTCTGTTCGAAAAGCCAGGAACTCAAAGGAATCTATGAAGTCTTCTACTCTTCTTGATTGTTTCAAGTTTGTCAAACGGCCCAAATGGTTGGTGTCCATGTCAAAGCATTCATAAATCTCAGTCACAAATTGGGTCCAAGAAATATACCCTTGATGAGAAGTTTTTCTCCATTGCCACCATTGCCAACGTTCTTGATCTATATGGAGAACACCATACCGAAGTTTTTCCAAGTCATCTATAATTTTGTATAAAGAGAAATAATGTTCCATTTGGATTACCCAACCAGTGGGGTTCGAGCCATCAAATTTGGTCACATCCACCCATGGAAGGCGTAGGTCACGTTGAAAGTGATGGGGCCGAAAGGTATGGAAATGGGAGGAATTTTCATCTTCAGTCTTTGGAGGTGCTTCATAGAAATGGTCATTTGTAGGGATCTTCAGTTTGGTGCAGAGTGATGCAAAGACAGATTCAAGCTAGGTGGTCATCTCTTGTTTGACTTCCTCCATTGAGGATTGCATGGTTGTATTTATGGTAGCATTGATGGACGAATCGATGGAGGCAACAATAGCACTGTGTTGTTTCTCTTCTTATTGGGTTTCGAGGAAACCAGATTGCAAGGTGTTGAAGTGAGCTTCGAGGTCTTGGCTACGGGTATGGGCCATGAGGATGGGTGAACTGAAAAGGGGCAGGCGGGGTCAAAACATTTTGCTGAAAAATGATATGGATGAATGTGATGAGGGTGAAGAGATGAATCCAATGGAATAGGTCTCAGATAGTGGTGAAAAAATTTTCGGTCTGAAGAATACTGCACTGATGAAATCCCCAAATGCTTAACCAAAACGAAATTTGTATTTACTTGGCACCCCAAACACAGTTGCACGACAATAGATCTTTTATGTTTTAATTTTTTTTATGTTTCTGTCCCCTAAGGGTTAAATATTCTAGGGTTCTATAGACAAGGGTTTGTGTTCTATAGCTCTCTAATATATGTGCGGGGTCCAACAGTAGTACTCGGCCCAATATCTCAGGGCACTAACAAAGGAGGATAGACCGTACCCTTAGCCGTACTACCTGACTACAGTGGTACTAGAGAGTATCTTCCCGAGTGTTGTTTTCATCGACATTATAACAGTCCGGTGACCGATAGGTTTATCTAAAGAGGGCTTTAGGAAATCTAGGTCGATCCGTACACAAGTGTTGTCTGATGCACTACCACTCGAAGGGGTACCAACAGGGGTTACAAGGGTGGCCAACATATGTGCGCTTAAGAACCACTTGTATTTCCTGCATGTATGAATCCCTCAACCATGGGTTTATGCATGTAACGATAGATCTTTGTGGCTTAAAGACACCGTAATACGTATCTACCCTGGAAAAAAAAATTCCCACAATTTCTGCCAAGGAAAGTGCTCTGATACCACTTTCAATATACCAGATATAAAAAGTATGACATAAATGAAATGCTAGAAATGACAGAATAATAGTAATATAACAAGCAAAATCTCCACAAAAACACATAAATGATATAAGAACAACAATGGAAATAACACTTTGATTTAGAAAGCAATGTTTATAGGCCTCTTCGAGGGGGGAACCTCCAGTCGAGTAGTTCTCTATTACAATAATCTTCAAGATAGGGTTTTCATACCCTCAACCCTTATTTATACTAAATATGCCTATCAAGAGAAGCATCTAGAGGAAGATCCTTCCAGAAGCGGAAGCTTCTATTAGGTCTTCTTACATCCGCTTTATTATATTTTATTGAAATGCCTTATTAATATTAAGCTTTATTACATCTGAATATATTGATCTACCTATGTGCAGGTTAGGAACCTAACAAAGGTCCATAGTGAAACTCGGCGTTGCTCAATTCCTAAAAGGCCATGGGATGAAAGAGTGTTTCCCCTTTGTTACACTAAAAAGGTTGAAGATGAAAAACACTTTCTCTTAGATTGTCTAGCCTATAGCCATATTAGATCTCGTTTTCAAAATATTTGTCACACTACCAACCTTCCTAGCCTTTTAACTCAACCAAAATATTGTGATCTTGGAAAGCTTCTCTTAATGCTTTTCAAGAACAAAACAAAATTCTAAAGAATAGCTCACCATCATCATCATCAATATAAGATATATTAATGTACTAAAAAATATATTAATACTTTAATATTAATGTATTAAACAAGCATAGATCCATCTTAACCCCGCAAAACCTTTTTCAGAGTGCAAAACATGAGGAAAGGTTAAATGTTTGCACCTCTAGAAATTTAATCCCTCCTTGATAGATCTGGGGTTAAGATGGATCTATGTTGGTCATACTAATATTATTTAACAAAATAAAAGTCCAATAAATCACCATCTTGAAAGAAAAATTAAATATATTTTATTATTATCTAGTATATCCACCATCTTAGCCATAAAATGCAATTAATAAAATAATCAAATGCAACAAAAATATTTATTTTATATAATTAATAATACTATGGAGTATAATCAAGAATATTAATTAGTAGTACAAAGTGAGTGAGCGTAATAGTTAAGAATATGTTTCCTAATAGGAGCTCTCAAATAGAGAAGGGGCTCAAGGGACTCCCTTGTTCCACAAACAAGGAGTTCTCATAATTTAAAGTAAAATTATTACTATATTATTATTAACTTCTACCAATTATTATTTTAAATGCCTATAAAATTGAGTAGGGAGGGGTCCCTTGTCCCACAAACAAGGGGGTGTCATACCTTCAAATAAGATTATGATCATCATCATTTTTTTTTTTGTTTGTTAATTTGTGCAGGACCTGCGATTAACCTGTGGCTTGAGAAACCGCGACTCAGGGGCATCTAAGCCGTCAAAATCACCCGGGGATCGCACCCGGCCTGAGCCACACCAATCCTTAATATGGTTGGATTTTTTGTCCCCGCAGGTTTCGAACCGGTGACTTTAACATCACGGAGTGGCTTAACAACACACTCCGTCACCGACTGTCCTACAGCTCGGGGACATTATGATCATCATCATCATTATTATTAACTTCTACCAATTATTATTTTAAATGCCTATAACCTACAAATTAGAGTAGGGAGGGGGTCCCTTGTCCAACAAACAAGGTGATCTCATATGCCAATTTGGTGTCTCTCTTGGTTGTGACCTTAATTTTTTTTTATTATCGTTATTATTATTAACTTCTAATTAAGTCTATGGGGTCCCTTGTCCTACAAACACAAGGGTTTCTTACACCTATTATAAGATTATTATCAGTATTAACTTCTACTAATTCAAGTTCAAATTTAGAGAGGTAGATTACCATTCAAATAGCTTGACTCAGGAGGTCCCTTGTCAAAAAAAAAAGGAATCTCATACACTAATTTGGTGTGACCTAAAAAAGAGTGAGATTATTTTAAATTCCTATAAATTTTATTTTATCAATAATTTGGTGTGACCTAAAAAAAAAGTGAGATTATTTTAAATTCCTATAAATTTTATTTGAGTTAGTGGAGGAGTATTTGTATTGGGAGGATATCGTTGCTCGACTAAATTAAGAAACTAGTTTTTTATGCACTTTTCGAGCTTTAGGATATCCTATACTGAGAATTAGG
>ML799076.1:321637-347421 GCA_009831015.1 Picea engelmannii | reverse complement strand
GCCATCTCATAATCCTTGTCCTTTATGTTGATGACCTTATCCTTACTGGTAGTGACTCAAAACTTTTAAACCATGTGAAAACCAGCCTTAAGAAGAAATTTGAAATGACAGACTTAGGATTTTTGCACTATTTCCTTGGCCTCTAAGTTTTGCAAACTAATGAAGGAATTTTTCTTTCCCAGTCTAAGTATGCTTGTGACCTTATTCGTCGCTTTCACATGGACGATTGTAAACCAACCCCTTCTCCCTTCTAGTCTAGAGTCAAGCTTTCTGCCACCTGTACTTCTCCTGAAGTTGATGCCACCCTGTATCGTCAATTAGTTGGTAGCCTCTTATACTTGACTCATACATGTCCTGATATTTTCTTTGTTGTTGGTCTTGTTTCACAATATATGCAAACACCCCATGAAAGCCATTGGAAAGAAGCTAAAAGGATACTTCGCTATGTTCGTGGTACAGTTCAGTTTGGGATACATTATAGCTCAGGGGGGACTCCCTTATTGGTTGGTTTCATTGATTCAGATTTGGCTGGCGACCCCGATGATTGGAAGTCTACTGCAGGTTATGTTTTCAGCCTTGGTTCAGGACCTATCACTTGGGCCTGTAAGAAACAATAGGCTATTGCACTTTCTTCAGCAGAAGTCGAGTATCGAGCAGCGGTAAATGCAAGTCATGAAGCCCTGTGGCTTCGACAGATCCTTTCAGAGTTTGGATTCCAGCACCAGCATTCGACCAGCCTTTGGTGTGACAATCAAAGTGCCATCAAGCTCGCCAAAGACCCAGTTCAACATCAACATAGAAAACATATCGAGCTACACATGCACTTCATCAGAAAGCTCATTCATGATCAAGTTATTGAAGTGCTCTTTTTCCCTACAGAAGATCAAGTTGCAGACATTTTCACAAAGTCTCTTATAGAAGCTAAGTTTTCCAAACTTCGATCTATGTTAGGAGTTCAGGAAGTTGTCATTAAGGGGGGATAGGCTCTAATGCGTCCTTCCTTCTCCTATTGTGTCATTATTGTAAATCCTTCAATCCTATCCCAAGTTGTTCTTAAGGGGCTATGTTAGGATATTTAGACACTTAGGAGTTAGTTAAGATCTTCTTGGTCTAATATGTTGTTAGGTAAAACTTTGTTTCTTTAGTATGCATTAGTATGCATTTGTAGTTAGGAAATCCGATGGTCATGATATGTTCCCAACATAGAGTGATCCGACAGTTCATACTCTCCTCGATCTTAACGACCACTGATCTGTGGATTAACACCTGATTGGTCCATGATCTCTATTTAAAGAGAATGGAGGGTCATTTTCCGATGATCGATTGTGAGAAACTCTATTGTAAAATCTCTCTGTAATCTTTTTCTTTGCATTAATAAACTACTCCAAGTGGCCATGTTGGCTGGGGCCGTGGATGTTTCCCCATAGGGGTTTCACCACGTGAAAACATCGGTGTGTTGATATTTGATCTGGTTATGTGAGTGGTTACTGAAGGTGTTTGTCCTCTGTTGGAATACATGTGTTGTCGAACACTAATCTCATGCCATTTATGACTTGTTCATTTTCAAGGGTAAGTATGCCCTGATCTTTATTAATGAATTCTCATGTCACTCTTGGGTGTACTTTCTTAAGTACAAGAGTGACTCATTATCTACATTTAATACATTCAAGGATTTTGTTGAGAAACAATCATTTATTTCTATCAAGAAACTATGCACAGAGAATGGGGGGAGTATGTCAACTAGGAATTCAAATATTTTTGTAGAATTTAGCATCTACGCCCCTAAGCAAAATTACATTGATGAAAGAAAAAAATAAACATGGAAAGATGGAAAACTAAATGATTTCAGTCCAAGAATATGACGCATTCTTTATAAGAACTCATTTCTATCAATTACATTTAGAAAAAATTGCCTCATATGGTAGTGTTGCGAATGATTAAAGAGGAAGCTTGGAGCCATGTCAATCCTAATGTCTCTACATTTAGAGTATCTGGTAGTCTATCATGAACCTTAATTCTAGATGAAAAACACAAAGCTATGGAGAAGAATAGACAACCATTGATATATGTTTGTTACTATGAAAAAGGCATATAGGTTATTTGATTTTATTTCAAAAGATTTCGTGTTTAAAAGGGTTGCTCATTTTGATGGTAGTTCCCTCTCCACACGAACTCCTTCTAGTCCCATAGATTATCATATTAACCATGGCATGGGTCATTCTAAACTTTTTTTCTTTTGTAGAACAAGAAGATGATTAACATTTTGAAGATGAAAATAAACCAAAATAAAATCTTCCATCAAAACCAAGAGAACATGAGCAACCTATATAGGATTAGCTTGACCAAGAGCATCATTTGAAGAGAAGATTTTGTAAGAAAAAGAGACCTGCCCAGTGTGGATACGAGCCAAACTCATTTTAATTATTTTTCCTCTAACCATCACCTTATTGAATCACAAACCACTAGTGTCTCCTTGCCATTTCAAATGATCTAGAACAATTTATGTTGTTGGGATACCTAAATGGGATGCTACCATTATAGAGGATTATTACTTTCTTGATAAAAAAAAAGTACACATGGGATTTTGTTCCTCTTTCTAAGGGAAAACATTTGGTTCACTCTAAATATGTCTACGTAACTATAGATGAATTAGTTTACAAGCATAAGGTGTATGCTATGGCCAAGTGATTTAAATATGTAGAAGGGATTGATTATTAGATGACTTCGTTTACAAGCATAAGATGTATCCTATGGCCAAAGGATTTAAATATGTAGAAGGGATTGATTATTCTGAGAGATTTTAGCCTTGTTGGATACATAATTTCTTCTGGTTGTGTTAGTTGTATCAATAATGTAAATACAAAGAGTCATAGGTAATGGGAATGGTCACTAGTTGGAGAAGACCAAGAGTCATTTGTTTTTTAATATATAAATCTATTATCTTAATTCCAAATGAATCAATGTGGAGTTTCTTTTCTGCACACTCTTGTCCCGAAAGTAGTATTAGAGCCACATTAAATCCATGAATCATTCTTTGGCCATTCTCACTCCCTTATGGAGTTAGTTTTCTGCACACTCTTGTCTCGAAAGTAGTATTAGAGCCACGTTAAATCCATGAATCATTCTTTGTCCATTCTCACTCCCTTAGCGTATAGAAATGCCTCCCTCTCTACTAGTCTACTTGTTGGCACTGTTGGAGTCACCTTTGTTTTTCTAGCCCGTCTCAAATTTCATGTCTTAATGCTCGAAATCAAAAGACAGTTTTCGTATTTTCCGTCTATGGTTTCAAAATCTCTGAAGTCTTATCACGCAAGAAGCGATGATTATTGTACTCTCTAGGCGAGTTCTGCTTTTTGGCAAAAAAAAATTCCCCCTTTTGTTCTACCTCGGTATCTCCCATGTTGGATGCTATAGATCACGTAGTTCATAAGTCCTAAGCAACAAAACAGCGAAATCGCTTTAAAACTTTAAACAAGTCAATAACGGGAGTAAATTTTTCCTAAATCACGATTAAACATCATCGATTTTTCGTGCCTCGGCGTTCACTAAATCCAAAACTCTCAGTGTCGTATCCCCGATAGACAAAACCAGGAAGTCCATATGTTAGTGGCCCATGTCAAAGTTAAAGGAAAAAACTAAGCCATGGTTAAGTTCCGTTGACAATTCACCACTCGGCGTGTTCACTTTTGAAAAACTACACTATCTAAGCTCGAGTCGCGAAGTCATGATAAAGATACGAACATAATTAATTAAAGACTTAATCCAAGTTTATCTTCTCTTTTAATTAAAACATATTATCGCGATCTTGCGGTTTCGCAGCTCGACATGCAAACTTCCCGGAAACTTACCTTCGAAGCTCCAAGTCACGATATGGCGAATATAAATAATTACGTAATTAATTAATCTCCTAATCACAATTGCATTTTTATAAACCACAATCAATCATCGCAAATTCAGGGGTTAGAGGTTCAAAAGGTCAAAGAAAAATTCCCGATACAACGAGTATCGAAAGATTAATTAACGTTGGTAAAACTAGATTAATTAAGCTAAATCAATATATCCTGTGTTTGGATGCTTGCACGATTTACGAGGTAGCCTTATTTCTTCCATATGCCAACTGACATTTCAAACCGCCAAAATTTATGGCATTAATTATGAAATAAGGCGAATCGACGAATAAGGATTGGGTTTTTATTGCTAAATTTATTTCTAAACATGATTTGACAGATCTGTTCTAAAAAGTACCGAGTTTTCGAATATATAGAGAGCTGTTATTCGTTATAACAGATTTATTTCTATATTACGCAGAGAACATTTTCTTAGCGAGCTAACTTCTATATGTATATGTACTTTTATCGCAGAAGAGACAAAGCAGGATCTCCCATCATGGCCCCGCGAAAAGCATCCAAAGCTAGTGTTGAGGTTTCGGGACAAGGTTCGAACAACGTTGTTGATACTTCACCTCGAAGTGTCAACTCTGTCTCGAACTGGCCGTTCGTTTTTTATGTTCTGCAGGCCGAATTGGTGGATTATTCCGATGATTCCAGCGACAATGAAAAATATGACATAACCACCAAGTATAAGATCATCATTCAGTCAGGAATGCATAAAGTAGTGGCCAGGCCACGATTTCTCCCCTACTATGATATGGTCCGATGGGCATTAGACCATGTGGACATACCAACCAGAACCATCTTGAATGAGCAGAAGGTCGCCATCGAGACTTTTAGACCTGAACACTTGCAAGCTATGTACAAGTTGCCCACAATGTCCGACCTTACATATGGTGTCGAATTCTTGGATGAGTTCAAACAGAAGGAATGTGTGCAGTATGACAAGACTATATCTAGGTTAATAAGAGACTGGGTTTCGCACCCTATGAAGTTTAGGGAAAACAGTCATGGTATATACTCAATAGCTTCCTTGGTACCATAGTTCAAGTATGTAGCTATGATGACATGCAGATTATACGGGAGAGAGGACACCTCACATTTATTTCTTCCATGGGTACCTCTAATATTTCGAGTCACCGAAGGTTGCTCCTTCGACTGGGCGAAAATGATGTCTGATAGCTTGACCAGTCGGGTTACAAAGTATCGGGTGCAGAAAGAGAGGGGAAATACTTCTTCATTTTTTTATGTCTTCATACATTATGGATGTCGTGTGTTTTTTAACACCATTTCCCTTAATGATCTGGAGTTGGACTCCAGTAGAGGACGAGCCCATCCACGTCTATCATTTGAAATTATGGGAAAACAAAGCGACAGTTTTCGTATATGAAATTTTAAACTAGGTGATGGTACCTCTGCATGTCACTATTTTTGGTCACCCGCCACCGAGGATCTCAGACAGTATAGTGATGAATTTGAGCAGCATAGTTGACTGGTATGTAGAAGCCGAATTCTCATATCTTAGAGTTTTCGGGGCTTCTGTTCGCCCACATGCATTGCCTTTATTCATTCCCAACAAGATGGCTTTTCGTGAGGTTGCTAGACAAATAGTAATCGGTGGCATTAGCAAGGAGCTGAAGGGATACTCGAATAAGGTATGACCACCTTTTCCTGTTCATTTAAATTCATATTCTTTATTAGATTTTCGGCATGCTAAAGCTGAGCCAGCAGCCCCGGAAGACCTAAATTTGGTCCTTATTGAGTTCAAGAAGCATGATCCGCAAAGGGTCGTGAGTAATCATTTGGCCAGTTGTGGACTCAAGAGATTTGAGCATGAAAATTTACCCTCGGATGACATTTTTCGAGGCGTAAGATCTTATGCTGATATTTTAGCTCGGATCCAAACATTGGCTCCTGAAGAAAGGGCCGATCTTTTGAAATTCCAAGAACACAGAAGTAGTTGTCTTCCCGTAGTATTACGGGGTGAGAATCTGAGTACAGTGGAGGTGAAACAAAAAGATTCTGAAATCTCTAAGGATGCGACTCCCGGTCAAGAAAAACACCAGGACGAGGGAGAGGAAACTAAGAGTCGGAAAGTAGAGATAAAGACTCCCGACCTTCCGAAGAAGCAGAGTCCGGTTACTACTCTGGGACAATTAGCAAAGCAAATCGGAGAAACTATCACATCAGTTACCCACTTACAGTCAACTCAGGAAAATATTGACGCAGGGTGGATCTTCAATGAAGAGTTGAGGTCTATAAGGGTGGAAGAGCTCCCTTCGAATGAGTTATTCTTAGATAAGAAGAGAAAGGCAGTGGTAAAGAGATAATTCTATCAGGAAAGGGAATCAACAACCAAGAAATACAAAGTTATAACTGATGGGAAAGACAAGAGGAATGAACAATTCACGACTGAAATAGCAGGGACATTATGAGCATATGCCATGGCGAATCAATTTTCAGTCGGGCCTTTAAAAAACCAGCTGAAACGAAAAAATTGCCTCATCAAAACCCTAAAGGCCAGACTAGCCACTGTAGAGGAGGCTGTCAAGGACCAGATCAGTGTAGGAATAGAGCAGGCCAGGTTGGCCGATAAAAATGAGATAGAGCTGGTCAAGATTAATCTCAAACAAGCACAGCTGGAGGTTCAGGATGGTCAGGTGCAAGCGAGCTAGAAAAAATAGTTGATCGAATAGCTATAGGCTAGAGTGGAGATCGCCGAAAGTAAAGTGATAAATATCGGGATGTTCCAATCCCAGGCGATGGATATTTGGAGCAGAGTCTCTGCGGCCCAACGAAATTTACTCACCAAGGTAGAAGTGATCCAGGACAACTATTTTCTAGTCAATCAGGTTTTGGAGAACTTATCTACTAGAGAAAGGGAAGTTGGAGCATCACGGGTCGCCTTCCAAGAGGCTGTGATAGCCACAAAGAACAGGGATTCAAGAAGTACTCCCAGGTTCACCATTTCAGAGAAGACTAGAGGAAACATTCTATTGAAAGAATGGGAGCACAACATCTCGGAAGGAAAGCTGCAAGACAAGAGAGTAACGAAATCCTTAGAAGATTCTTTTAGCTCTATAGATGGTAATCTACTAGGCATTGATAGCGAAGGCAATGCCGAGGCATTGATTCATATGAATATGGAAAAAATCTATCTTGATTTAAATGAAAAAGAGGAAAGAGATTCAGCCGAGATCTCCTAAGTGACTATGGTAGACATAGTCCAAATAGACAAATGTATGATTAAACCAAGCACACAATTATGCGCTATAGACATCATAGACAGATAGATGGAGGATAGGATGCCGCAATTAGCCCGAGATTGTTACTCTTTTGAAGCCAATTGTCAAGCAAAATTGTCAAGGCTAATATCTCGGTTGGTTGAAAGATGTGTCATCTGTACCGAGCATGCACGAGGACAAGCTTCTGGCATCAAGTAAAAAAAGAGAATAAGAAATGGAGTGATTTCTCTCCTTCCAATCATAACTGAAAATTTTGTAACGATTGAGATTCCATCTTATTGTAAAACTGTATAAATATACCATAGAAAGAAAGAAAAGGGGCTGGACCTTTTTTTGTCAATTGTAACAGAGGTTTTACATTTTGAGAGTTAATATAAAGCAAATTTGAAGATTCTCAATTCTGTCACGACTGTGTTATGAGTTTGTTTTCTCGTATCTCATATTTCGTTTCATTTCATATTCGTATCTGATGAATGCTTCTCTATAATTTAGTACAACCTATACTATAGTGAATGAATTTTGGTTTTCTTTATTGTTTATTGTTTTTCCTTTGTACCATCTATTAGCAGGTATAAGACCAGTCAACATTTTCATAATCCTATATATATTTTATGCTTCATCGAGTTACTTATTTACATTTTTCTTCTTTTGTTTATACGTGAGATTCTCCCTTGATAGGAGCCTTACTCGATAGACAACTAAATGTTTTTCTCCCACCTCATACATTTTATTAAGATATAACCCAGTTATGGGAAAAAGCCTTTGATTTGCATTCCTTTTATTCCCGAAACCGTAAACTCTCTTCTATGCGACCGAATTGAGACAACACTCAAATTCTTCCTTTGAGGTTTCCTTATTTTATTGTTCCTCCATGAATTTCCCTGTACCAACACAACCCAATATCAAACCCAGATTATCAAACCAAACACACATTGCCTTAAATCTTTTTGATACTATCCTTAAAACAACCACTACCCAGGTTGAACTCAAATGTTCATGGGTAGTGACTGAACATGATATTAACATCCAGGAACAGTTGGAACCTAGACAACGCCAACGCAGAAATCTTCCTTATTTTCCTTTGCCAAAGGTTGACATTTCTCTATTCTCTACCCTTTACCCACTTTCGGGTCCCTAGACACTCTACTTCTAAGCCTTAAGTACAGACTCTGGAACAAGATCTTTTTGGCGTCGTTGCCGGGGAGCGAAGTTACAAAATCTTTTTCCATGGGAAAACGACATTTTTCTTTTCATTGAAAGTGTTACCCTTTGATAGTGAACAAAGAGTACACACCTTTTTTAAGGCTTTCCAATCTTTCACTTGGAGACTCCACAAATAATAAACTCGCATCCAGTCGCAGGAATACCAAACAAAACCTGGATGGTAAGCAGATTACACCCGTTAGAGATCCCGAGAAGATTCTAAAGGCAAGAGGCTCTCTTAAGCCAACCGCTGCAGTCTACAAGCTTAAACACCATCAACTGAAGACTAAGAGTTCTTATAAACCTTCGACTTCACGCAGTCCTCTCTTTGATACTAAAGATCTAACATCAAACTGCTCCGAAGTTAGGAGTGAGATTCATTCGACTATCCCCTTAGTACAGAAAGGAAAGGGCCCTCTTGAATGTTCGTCGGCAGTTGACATACCACCTTTCCTTCAATTAAATTTCCTAACCTCACCAAATTCTGAAGAGTGTGTTACACATTCGGTTTCCACACCCTTCGGTTCTCCTGATTTCGTCTCTTGCAAATCTGAGGAGCTGAGTCCTCAATTTCGTGATCTTTCCTCGTTGGATTTTCCTCTTCGCGAAGAAAATAAAGATTCATTTTTAATTTTCCGAAACCCCCTTTACAACTTTCCTCAAATAACGATGGCAGTTGTTGGAGGAGGAGGTGGAGGGTTTATAGGAGGAGGTGGAGGGTTTATCGGAGGAGGAGGGGGAGGAGCTCCTCTAGGAAGCGCTGGAGGCCAAGGGCCTGCCCCCCCTCCCAGAGTGTTTGCAAAAGTTGCAGCCAGATATGCTCCCTTGGTATTTCCCGTCCCTCTACATGACCTTCCCGGAAATTACATAACAAAATTTCCAAAATTCACTGGGGAAGGGGATCTGACCACGGTCGAACACATTAATTTCTTTGATCAATTTGCAGATATCCTAGGTATCGAACATGAAGACGTATATTCGAGGATTCTTGTTCAAACCTTCGAAGGCCAGGTCCGAACTTGGTTTCGGAGTCTACATTCAACATCTATCTTTTCTTATGATGCCTTAGAAGATTCTTTCCTCAGACAGTGGGGCGAAAGAAAAGACCACTTATATTATTTAACCGAATTTGGGTCTTTGAGAAAAACAATTTCAGAAACATTCATGGAATTTATTCAAAGATTCAACAAACTGTATAACAAAATCCCAGCCGAGGTTAAACCATCCCAACCCGCAGCCAAGGTAACTTTCGCAGGGGCTTTCGAACCAAATTTTTCACTCCTTTTGCGAGAAAGAAGGGGAGCCACCCTAAACCGAATGCAGGATGATGTTGTAGAAATTGATTCTAATATGATGTCTTCTGGTAAGATTAAAGATAAAGTAGAAATGGGAAACTGAGAAACTAAACTCTTTAGAGAACAAGTAGGGCCGTTAGGATCTAATAGATCCACAGATGACAAAGTAGATGATATGGCCAGGGTAATCAAGGAACTATCTAATAAAATAGATCCATAATGGAGCTTGAACAGGCCAAAACTAATTCCTTCTCCAAAAAGGATTTCAAGAGGAACCCTAACCCCCCGAACCAGCAAAGACAAATAAAAAAAGAAGATCAAAATATACAAGATCCTCTAAAGAGAGAAAATTTTATAGGAATGAATGATCTCCAAGATTTCGGAGATTCGGATAATGATGTCACGAACTTAGGTGATGACTACACACAACCGTATCTGACTAGAGAAGAGCATGAAAAATATCTAAACACTCAACAACCATCGGTTAAGGGCGAAGAAAGTGATCATACTGACCTTTGTGGCTCCCAACAAGACACTGAAATGATAATGGCCGAGATCCAACCTAAGTACAACTTAATATCTAAGAATAAGCCCATCTCAACAACCCAAGAAAATCCTCCAAAGAGGTCAAACTTATGAGCCTACGCCGAAAGAGACCTTATTACCCAACAACAAAATGAAAGTAGTAAGCACAAAAGAGTCTGAAGTGGAAAAAGTTGAGACCCAAGCACAAGGAACCGAAGCGGCTAATAAAATTATGCCTTCAACCAAGACCATGAGTAATAAAGCGGTCCAGACGAATAAGTCGGAAAGGAAGGATTCATAAGTATCAACTAAAGAAACAAACAAGGTGAGCGGAGCTTTCAATTTTGAAAACGAGATAAATAAAATTAAGACACCAATCCCTCTGGTAGAATTAGCAAAAAACCCCGTTTATCGGAAGCAGATTACCAAAGTGATGGGTGTCTCGGAGCTAGAAATCCAGTCTGACATTTTAAACCCGGAAGATGACAAACCTAACATCACTTTTGGTCCACATTTTGAAGGGTCCAAAGACACTATTTCTCCCTTTTATATCACTTTAAATGTATATGATCAATTGCTACACAATTGCATGTTAGACTTTGGAACCTCCCATAACGTTATGCCTAAGATTATTATGGACAAATTGGGTCTCCAGATCACCAGAACTTATGGAGATCTTTACTCTTTTGACTCAAGAAGGGTTAAGTGTATGGGAATGATAAAGGACTTATTAGTTACCCTGGCACAGGTCCCGGTTAAGAGTATCCTGATGGATGTGGTTATTGCGGATATTCCCCCTAAGTATGGCTTACTGTTGTCTAGGTCATGGGGAGCCAATCTAGGGGGTTCTCTTCAATTGGATATGACATTCGCCACAATTCTTGTTTTTGGTGGGCAATTTACTCAGTTGTACAAAGAAACGAGATTAGCATATATGGTAAGCGACCCTCAAAACCTAAACAATTTCCCTATTTATATTGTGGATCAAGATTTAGGAAATTGTATCTTATCTTTTGATGATGGTTTAGAGGGTTGTCCGGAGGAAAACAATATAGAGCAGGAAGAGTCAAGTTACATGACAGAGGATCTGTGTAGCACCAATGTCTGGAAAATGTATTTTGACGGTGCCTCATCTTGTGAAGGGGTTGGTGCAGGAGTTCTTTTAGTGGCTCCCGAAGGAAAGTTCGCGGTTCCTTTTTCCTACAGACTGCAATGGGATATAGATTATACTAACAACGTATGTGAATACAAAGCATTGGTCTTAGGATTAGAGGATGCCAAGAAGCTAAAGATAAATAACTTAGAGGTATACGAAGATGCAGAGTTAATAGTCAAACAAATAAATCGACAGTACCAAGCCAAGCATCCCATATTAAGATCATACAGGAATTGTGCCTGGGATCTAATGGAAAACTTTTTCTCGTCAGTAAATGTCCACTTCATCCCACGCACAGAGAACTTACATGTTGACGCATTGGCTTAAGAAGCTTCAACCTTCTCTCCTCCCATGACTTTCAAATTGAAGTATCACATAGAAATCAGACACAGACCATCTATACCAGACAATATCCAGCACTGACGGGTTTTTGAGGATGACGAACAAATTAAGAAGTTTCTTGAAGTAGTAGGGGAATTTTCCAAAACTCATGCAGACCAAGAAAATCAAAATGAACCAATGTGGATCATGCAAGAAGGGGAGGATCCTAAATCTTTCCGAGACAAAATCTCATATCATCGCATGCTGGTCCTTAAAAACAACCTAATTCTGAAAGGATTGATTCCTTTAGAAAGACTTTTTTGATCAAAACGACATACCTGTAAAATTCGCCTTATGACCCCAACCAGAAGAAGTGGAGGACTATGATATAGGAACCAAAGAAGAATCCAGGATGGTAAAAATATCCATGTTCCTCCCTCCCAAAACAAAAAGTAAATATAAATACCTACTCAGACAGTATAAGGATGTTTTTGCCTGGTCTTATGATGAGTTAAGGACATACGACACTTACGTAATTGATCACAAGATACCTCTAAAGCCTGGGGTCAAACCATTTAGGAAAAATCTTAGACAGATCAACCCCATGTTGTTACCTATGATCGCAAAAGAAGTTAAGAAACTTCTAGACGCGAAAATAGTAGTACCTCTGAGATATTCGGACTGGGTAGAAAACCTGGTCCCGGTCCCCGGTCAGGAAAAAGAGTGGGGAAATTAGACTGTGTGTGGATTTCAGAAATATGAATAAGTCATCTCTTAAGGACAACTATCCATTGCCCAAAATGGACCATGTACTAGAAAAGGTATTTGGAGCTAACCGAATGTCTATGATTGACGGGTTCTCTGGTTATAATCAAATCTCCATGAATGAACACGATAGAGAAAATAATGCTTTCACTACACCATGGGGTACGTTCATGTATGATAAGATGCCTTTTGGTTTGATGAATGCAACGACCACGTTCTAGTGGACTATGGACATCGCTTTCATCGGTGAAAGGGATAAGTTTCTATTCATTTATCTTGACGATTTGATGGTTTTCTCTAAAACCGACGAAGAACACTTGATACATCTTAAACAGACATTCGAAAAATGCCTCAGGTTTGGTCTATCTTTAAATCCAAAGAAATCACAATTCGCCATGCGAGAAGGTACGATTTTGGGTCATATCGTATCTAGGGATGGAATCAGGATTGATCCTAAGAGGATTGAAGTGATAGATACTATAAATATTCCCAGAAATGTAAAAGAGATTCAATCTTTCTTAGGAAGAATAATTTTTTTACGAAGATTTATCCCGAATTTCATTGAGATTGTAAAACTGATCACAGGTATGTTGAAAAAGGACAATGAAGTAAAATGGACGACCGAGGCCAAAGAATTGTTCGCACATATTAAGAAGGTCATAAGCGAGGCACCTGTGTTAGTGAGCCCCGACTCTCTAAAAGATTTTCTTATTTTCTCATTTTCCTCCGAACACATGATTGTCGTGGTGCTCCTACAAAAGAACGAACAAGGTTTCGAACAACCGATCACTTTTTTCAGCAAGAGCCTTAGAGACACAAAACTGAAGTATGATATAATATAAAAACAAGTGTACGCCATGGTAAAAGCATTAAAGGCATTCAGGATGTATGTACTACACTCTAAGATAACTGTGTACGTACCTACTAGTTCTGTGAACGATATTTTGGTACAACCAGACAACGATGGTAAAAGAGGGCGATGGCTCACCAAAATCCAAGAATTTGATCTGGAAGTCAAACCGACCAAATTGATAAAAGGACAAGGCCTGGCCAAACTCTTAGCTGAGTCAAATTTCAGAGCCCTAGGTATCAATTGCCTACAGGAAGGCGACGAAGACATGAACCTAAACGAGATGGATGAGCAGGCAGTCCCAAACAATATCAAAGAGAAGTTCATATCATCAGGCTAGTATAGAGACATAATATCATACCTACTAACTCTAAAATACCCAAATGAGTTATCACCATCAGAAGCCAGGACTTTAAAACTTCATGTAGTTAAATATTGTATCGTCGAAAGTCATCTATATTGGAAAGATCCACTCGGTTTCCTATTAGTCTATTTAGTCGAATTGAAAACTCAGCGGGTTATAGACGAATTTCATGAGGGATTCTGTGCGGGGAATCATGCTTGGAGAGCTACAACTTACAAAATTCTGAGGGTTGGATACTACTAGCCAAAACGTTTCCCGAATGTTAATGCCAAAGCCCAAGCTTGCAACCCTTGTCAACTATTTGCAGGTAAATAGAAGCTCCGGGCACTGCCTCTAGTTCCAGTCAAAGCTGAAGCCCCATTTCAACAATGGGGTCTAGACTTCATAGGCAAGATTAATCCCCATTCCAGTGTTCAACACAAGTGGATATTAACCGCAACAGATTATTTTACTAAATGGGTGGAAGTCGTTCCAACCAAAAGGGCAACAGACTCGGTGGTAATCGATTTCTTAGAAGACAATATTTTGTCTAGATTTGGTTGTCCCCGAAAGATAGTTACTGAAAATGCCCAAACCTTAAATCTATGGCTATGATCAGCTTCTATCAGAAATATAACATCGTTCTTGGTCGTTCGACAACATATTACCCTCAGGGAAACGGATTGGCCGAGTCATCTAACAAGAGCCTGGTAAATATAATCGAGAAAGTATTGGATGAAAACAAAAGGTCTTGTCAAATGCACTTAAAATACGCATTATGGGCGAATCGCATAAGCAAAAAAAGGTCTATCGGCATTTCACCTTTTCATATGGTATATGGGACAGATGTTGTGTTACCTATAAACCTAGCGCTTCCAATGATGAAGTTATGGAAATATCAAAAGGAGGAACCCAATCATGTCACCAGGAGGATGAATTAGTTGATTGAGGTTCAACAACATAGAGTTGAAGTAGATGAAAAGATGCAGAAATACCAAGATGCCTTCTTCTCTTCCTATTCTAGATTCTTCTTTAGATGATGAAAGTGAGGATGAAAATCCACCTCTGCCTGCTGACATTCCTCTAGATGAGTCCTTTGAACCTGAACAAGCACCAATTCCACCACTTCCAAGATGGGTCCCTTCAACATGAGAAGTAGCTGGTGATCTTGTCGGTGATCCTTCAGATCAACGTCGGACACATTCACAGTTCCATTGAGCCTCTTCTCTTTTGGCTCAAGTTTCAGAAACTCATGATCCAGAGACATTTGCAGAAGCTTCAGGTCATCCAGATTGGGATACAACATGAATGAAGAGTATCATTCTTTAATGGAAAACGATACTTGGGATCTTGTACCTCTTCCAAAAGGAAGAAAACTTGTTAGATGCAAATGCGTATACCGAACTAAGTATGCATCAGATGGAAGTGTTGAAAGACACAAGGCTCGATTAGTTGCCAAAGGATATTCCCAAGTTGAAGGCATTGACTGTAATGAAACCTTTGCCCCTATAGCCAAAATGAATTCCATCCGCCTTGTTCTTGCCCTTGCCGCCTCACATAAATGGGAGTTCTATCAGATGGATGTTAAATCTGCCTTCTTGCATGGCAATTTGAAAGAAGAAATATACATGGGACAACCTCTTGGTTATGTCTAGAATGACTCTAGCCTTGTTTGTCGCCTCAAGAAATCTCTTTATGGTCTCAAGCAAGCTCCCCTAGCTTGGTATGCCAAAATGGATAGCTTTCTTATTCCCACTGGATTCTCTAGATGTCATTATGATCCTAATGTCTATACCAAGAAAGTAGGAAGCCATCTCATAATCCTTGTCCTTTATGTTGATGACCTTGTCCTTACTGGTAGTGACTCAAAACTTTTAAACCATGTGAAAACCAGCCTTAAGAAGAAATTTGAAATGACAGACCTAGGATTTTTGCACTATTTCCTTGGCCTCCAAGTTTTGCAAACCAATGAAGACATTTTTCTTTCCCAGTCTAAGTATTCTTCTGACCTTCTTCGTCGCTTTCACATGGACAATTGTAAACCAACCCCTTCTCCCTTCTAGTCTTGAGTCAATCTTTCTTCCACCTGTACTTCTCCTGAAGTTGATGCCACCCCGTATCATCAATTAGTTGGTAGCCTCTTATACTTGACTCATACCTGTCCTGATCTTTCCTTTGTTGTTGGTCTTGTTTCCTGATATATCCAAACACCCCATGAAAGCCATTGGAAAGAAGCTAAACGGATACTTCTCTATGTTCGTGGTACAGTTTAGTTTGGGATACATTACAATTTAGGGGGGACTCCCTTATTGGTTGGTTTCACTAATTCAGATTGGGATGGAGACCCCGATGATCAGAAGTCTACTGCAGGTTATGTTTTTAGCCTTGGTTCAGGACCTATCACTTGGGCCTGTAAGAAACAATAGGCTATTGTACTTTCTTCAGCAGAAGTTGAGTACCAAACAGCGGTAAATGCAAGTCATGAATCCCTATGGCTTCGACAGATCCTTTCAGAGTTTGGATTCCAACACTAGCATCCGACCAGCCTTTGGTGTGACAATCAAAGTGCGATCAAGCTCGCCAAAGACCCAGTTCAACATCAGCATAGAAAACACATCGATATACACATGCACTTCATCAGAAAGCTCATTCATGATCAAGTTATTGAAGTGCTCTTTTGTCCTACAGAAGATCAAGTTGCAGACATTTTCACAAATTCTCTTACAGAAGGAAAGTTTTCCAAACTTCGATCTATGTTAGGAGTTCAAGAAGTTGTCAATAAGGGGGGATAGGCTCTAATGCCTCCTTCCTTCTCCTATTGTGCCATTATTGTAAATCCTTAAATCCTATCCCAAGTTGTTCTTAAGGGGGGATGTTAGCATATTTAGACACTTAGGAGTTAGTTAAGATCTTCTTGGTCTAATATGTTGTTAGGTAAAAGTGTGTTTCTTTAGTATGCATTAGTATGCATTTGTAGTTAGGAAATCCGACAGTCACGATATGTTCCCGACATAGAGTGGTCCGACAATACATACTCTCCTCGATCTTAATGGCGTTTGATCTGTGGCTTAACACCTAATTGGTCCATGATCTCTATTTAAAGAGAATGGAGGGTCATTTGCCGATGATCGATTGTCAGAAACTCTCTTGTAAAATATATCTGTAATCTTTTTCTTTGCATTAATAAACTGCTCCAAGTGGCCACGTTGGTTGGGGCCGTGGATGTTTCCCCGTAGGGGTTTCATCACGTGAAAACATTGGTGTGTTGATCTTTGATCTGGTTATGCGAGTGGTTACTGAAGGTGTTTGTCCTCTGTTGGAATACCTGTGTTGTCAAACACTAATCTCATGCCATTTATGACTTGTTCATTGTCAAGGGTAAGTATGCCCTGATGTTTATTAATGAATTCTCATGTCAGTCTTGGGTGTAATTTCTTAAGTACAAGAGTGACTCATTATTTACATTTAATACAATCAAGGATTTTTTTGAGAAACAATCATTTCTTTCTATCAAGAAACTATGCACGGAGAATGGGGGGAGTATGTCAACTAGGAATTCAAATATTTTTGTAGCGAACATGGAATTTAGCATCTACACCCCTAAGCAAAATTACATTGATGAAAGAAAAAAATAAACATGGAAAGATGGAAAACTAAATGATTTCAGTCCAAGAATATGACACATTCTTTATAAGAACTCATTTGTGTCAATTACATTTAGAAAAAATTGCCTCATATGGTAGTGTTGCATATGATTAAAGACGAAGCTTGGAGCCATGTTAATCCTAATGTCTCTACCTTTAGAGTATTTGGTAGTCTATCATGGACCTTAATTCTAGATGAAAAACGCAAAGCTATGGAGAAGAAGAGACAACCATTGATATATGTTTGTTACTATGAAGAAGGCATATAGGTTATTTGATTCTATTTCAAAAGATTTCGTGTTTAAAAGGGTTGCTCATTTTGATGGTAGTTCCCTCTCCACACTAACTCCTTCTAGTCCCATAGATTATCATATTAACCATGGTATGGGTTATTCTAAAA
Source organism: Picea engelmannii (assembly GCA_009831015.1). Lineage (NCBI taxonomy): Eukaryota > Viridiplantae > Streptophyta > Pinopsida > Pinales > Pinaceae > Picea > Picea engelmannii. The sequence continues at coordinate 329,784 of ML799076.1, read as the reverse complement.
ATTTTTTCTTTTGTAGAAAAAGAAGATGATTAACATTTTGAAGATGAAAATAAACCAAAATAAAATCTTCCATCAAAACCAAGAGAACATCAGCAACCTATATAGGATTAGCTTGACCAAGAGCATCATTTGAAGAGAAGATTTTGTAAGAAAAAGAGACCTACCCAGTGTGGATATGAGCCAAACGCATTTTAATTATCTTTCCTCTAACCATCACCATATTGAATCACAAACCACTAGTGTCTCCTTGCCATTTCAAGTGTCTCCTTGCCATTTCAAATGATCTAGAACAATTTATGTACTAGTGTCTCCTTGCCATTTCAAATGATCTAGAATAGTTTATGTTGTTGGGATACCTAAATGGGATGCTACCATTATAGAGGAGTATTACTTTCTTGAAAAAAAAAAGTACACATGGGAAATTGTTTCTCTTTCTAAGGGAAAAAATTTGGTTCACTCTAAATATGTCTACGTAACTATAGATGACTTAGTTTACAAGCATAAGGTGTAACCTATGGCCAAGGGATTTAAATATGTATAAGGGATTGATTATTAGATGATTTTGTTTACAAGCATAAGATGTATCCTATGGCCAAAGGATTTAAATATGTAGAAGGGATTGATTATTCTGAGAGACTTTAGCCTTGTTGGAAACATAATTTCTTCTAGTTGCACGTTAGTTGTATCAATAATGTAAATACAAAGCATCATAGGTAATGGGAATGGTCACTAGTTGGAGAAGACCAAGAGTCATTTGTTTTTTAATATATAAATCTATTATCTTAATTCCAAATGCATCAATGTGGAGTTTCTTTTCTGCATAGTCTTGTCCTGAAAGTAGTATTAGAGCCACGATAAATCCATGAATCATTCTTTGGCCATTCTCACTCCCTTATGGAGTTAGTTTTCTGCACACTCTTGTCCCGAAAGTAGTATTAGAGCCTTGTTAAATCCATGAATCATTCTTTGGCCATTCTCACACCCTTAGCGTATAGAAATTCTTCCCTCTCTACTAGTATACTTGTTGGCACTGTTGGAGTCACCTTTGTTTTTCTAGCCCGTCTCAAATTTCATGCCTTAATGCTCGAAATCGAAAGATGATTTTTGTATTTTTCGTCTGTCGTTTCAAAATCTCTGAAGTCTTATCACGCAAGCAACGATGATTATTGTACTCTCTAGGCGAGTTCTACTTTTTGGAAAAAACAATTTCCCCTATTTGTTCTACCTCGGGATCTCGCGTGTTAGATTCTTTAGATCACGTAGTTCATAAGTCCCGAGCAATGAAACAACGAAATCGCTTTAAAACTTTAAACAAGTCAGTAACAAGAGTAAATTTTTCCTAAATCATGATTAAACATCATCGGGTTTTCGTGCCTCGGCGTTCACTAAATCCAAAACTCTCAGTGTCGTATCCCCGATAGCCGAAACCACGAAGTTCGTATGTTAGTAACCCGTGTCAAAGTTAAAGGAAAAAACTAAGCCATGGTTAAGTTCCGTCGGCAATTCACCACTCAGAGTGTTCTCTTTTAAAAAACTACACTGTTTAAGCCCAGGTCGCGAAGTCACGATAAATATACGAACATAATTAATTAAACACTTAATCCAAGTTTATCCTCTCTTTTAATTAAAACATATTATCGTGATCTTGCGGTTTCGCAGCTTGGCATGCAAACTTCCCAGAAACTTACCTTCGAAGCTCCAAGTCACGATATGGCGAATATAAATAATTACGTAATTAATTAATCTCCTAATCATAATTGTGTTTTTATTAACCACAATCAATCATCGCAAATTTGGGGGTTAGAGGTTCAAAAGGTTAAAGAAAAATTCCCGATACAACGAGTACCGAAAGATTAATTAACGTTGGTAAAACTGGATTAATTAAGATAAATATATATATCCCGTGTTTTGATGCTTGCATGATTTATGAGGTAGCCTTATTTTTTCCATACGCCAACTGACATTTCAAACCGCCAAAATTTATGGCATTAATTATGAAATAAGGCAAATCGACGAATAAGAATTGGGTTTCTATTGCTAAATTTATTTCTAAACATGATTTGACAGATCTGTTCTAAAAAGTACCAAGTTTTCGAATATATATAGAGCTGTTATTCGTTATAACAAATTCATTTCTATATTACGCAGAGCACATTTTCTTAGCGAGCTAACTTCTGTATGTATACGTACTTTTATCGCAGAAGAGCCAAAGTAGGATCTCCCGTCGTGGCCCTGCGAAAAGCATCCAAAGATAGCATTGAGGTTTCGGGACAAGGTTCGGACAACGTCGTTGATACTTCACCTCGAAGGGTCGACTCTATCCCAAAATGGTCATTCGTTTCTGATGTTCTACAGGCTGAATTGATGGATTATTCCGATGATTCCAGCGACAATGAAAAAGATGACATAACCACCCAGTATAATATCATCATTCAGTCAGGAATGCATAAAGTAGTGTCCAGGTCACAATTTCTCCCCTACTATGATATGGTCTGATGGGCATTAGACCATGTGGACATACCAACCAGAACCATCATGAATGAGCAGAAGGTCACCATCAGGACTTTTAAACCTGAACACCTGCAAGCTATGTACAAGTTTCCCACAGTGTCCGACCTTACATATGGTGCCGAATTCTTGGATGAGTTCAAACAGAAGGAATGTGTGCAGTATGAAAAGACTATGTATAGCTTAATAAGAGACTGGGTTTCGCACCCTGTGACGTTCAGGGCAGACAGTCATGGTATATACTCAATAGCTTCCTTGGAACCATAGTTCAAGTATGTAGCTATGGTGACATGCAGATTATACGGGAGAGAGGACACCTCACATTTCTTTCTTCCATGGGTACCTCTAATATTTCGAGTCGCCGAAGGCTGCTCCTTCGACTGGGGGAAAATGTTGTCTGATATCTTGACCAGTCGGGTTACAGAGTATCGGGTGTAGAAAGAGAGCGGAAAGACTTCTTCATTTTTTATGTCTGCATACATTATGGACGCCATGTGTTTTTTAACACCATTTCCCTTAATGATACGGAGTTGGAATCCAGTAGAGGATGAGCCCATCCACATCTATCATTTGAAATTATGGGAAAACAAAGTGACAGATTTCGTATATGAAATTTTCAACTGGGTGATGGTGCCTCTGGATGTCACTATTTTTGGTCACCCACCACCGAGAATCTCAGACAGTATAGTGATGAATTTGAGAAGCATAGTTGACCGGTATGTAGAAGTCGAATTCTCATATCTCAAAGTTTTCGGGGCTTCTGTTCCCCCACATTCATTACCATTATTCATTCCCGACAAGATGGCTTGTCGTGAGGTTGATAGAAAAATAGTAATCAGTGGCATCAGCAAGGAGCTGAAGGGATACTCGTAGAAGGTATGGCCACCTTTTCATGTTCATTTAAATTCATATTCTTTATTAGATTTTCGACATGCTAAAGTTGAGGTAGACCTAAATTTGGCACTTATCGAGTTCAATAAGCATGATCCGCAAAGGGTCGTGAGTAATCATTTGGCCAGTTGCAGACTCAAGAGATTTGAGCATGAAAATTCACCCTCGTATGACATTTTCTGAGGCACAAGATCTTATACCGAGATTTTAGCTCGGATCCAAACATTGGCACCTAAAGAAAGGGTCGATGTTATAAAATTCCAAGAACACAGACGCAGTTGTCTTCCCGTAGTATTACAGGGTGAGAATCTGAGTACAACGGAGGTGAAACAAAAAGATTTCGAAGGCTCTAAGGATGCGACTCCCGGTCAAGAAAAACACCAAGATGAGGGAGAGAAAACTAAGAGTCTGAAAGCAGAGATAAATACTCCCGACCTGCTGAAGAAGCAGAGTCTGGTTACTACTCTGGGAAAATTAGCGAAGCAAATCAGAGAACCTATCGCATCAGTTACCCCCTTGCATTCAACTCAGGGAAATATTGACACAGGGTGGATCTTCAATGAAGAGTTGAGGTCTATAAGGGTGGAAGAGCTCCCTATGAATGAGTTCTTCTTCGATAAGAAGAGAAAGGCAGTGGTAAAGAGAGAATTCTATCAGGAAGGGGAATCAACAACCAAGAAATACAAAGTTATAAGTGATGGGAAAGACAAGAGGAATGAAAAATTCATGACTAAAATAGAAGGGACATTATGAGCATATGCCACGACGAATCAATTTTCAGTCGGGCCTTTAAAAAACCAGATGAAACGAAAAAATTGCCTCATCAAAACCCTAGAGGCCAGACTAGCTACTGCAGAGGAGGTTTCCAAGGACCAGGTGAGTGTACGAATAGAGCAGTCCAGGTTGGCCGATAAAAATGAGATAGAGTTGCTCAAGACTAATCTCGAACAAGCACAACTGGCGGTTCGGGATGGCCAAGTGCAAGCAAGCTAGAAAAAATATTTGATCGAACAGTTACAGCCTAGAGTGGAAATCGCCAAAATTAAAGTGATAAATATCGGGATGTTCCAGTCCCAGGCGATGGAGATTCGGAGCAGAGTCTCTGCAGCCCAAAACAATTTACTCGCCAAGGTAGAAGCGATCCGAGACAATTTTTTTCTAGTCAATCAGGTTTTGGAGAACTTATCTTCTAGATAAAGGGAAGCTGGAGAAACACAGGTCGCCTTCCAAGAGGCTGTGATAGCCACAAAGAACAGGGATTCGGGAAGTACTCCCAGGTTCACTATTTCGGAGCAGACCAGAGGAAACATTCTATTGAAAGAATAGGAGCACAACATCTCGGAAGGCAAGCTACAAACCAAGAGAGTAACGAAATCCTTAGAAGAGGCTTTTAGCTCTATAGATGGTAATCTGCTAGGCATTGATAGTGGAGGTAATGTCGAGGCATTGATTCGGATGAATATGGAAAAAATATATCTTGATTTAAATGAAAAAGAGGAAAGAGATTCAACCGAGATCTCCCAAGTGACTATGGCGGACATAGTCCAAATAGACAAATGTATGATTAAACCAAGCGCACAATTATGCACTATCGACATCATAGAGAGACAGATGGAGGATAGGATGTCGCAATTAACCTGAGATTGTTACTCTTTTGAAGCCAATTGTCAAGAAGAACTGTCAAGGCTGATATCTCGGCTGGTTGAATGATGTGTCACCTGTACCGAGCATGCACGAGGACAAGCTTCTGGCACCAAGTAAAGACAGAGAAGAAGAAATGGAGTGATTGCTCTCCTCCCAATCATAACTGAAAATTTTGTAACGATTGAGATTCCATCTTATTGTAAAACTTTATAAATATACAATAGAAAGAAAGAAAAGGGGCTGGACCTTTTTGTGTCGATTGTAACAGAGGTTTTACATTTTGAGAGTTAATATAAAGCAAATCTGAAGATTCTCAATTCCGTCATGACTGTGTTATGAGTTTGTTTTCCCGTATCTCATATTTCGTTTCATTTCATATTCGTATCTGATGAATGCTTCGCTATAATTTAGTACAACCTCTACTATAGTGAATGAATTTTGGTCTTCTATACTGTTTAATGTTTTTCCTCTGTACCATCTATTAGCAGGTATAAGACGAGTCAACATTTTCAGAATCCTATATATATTTTATGCTTCATTGGGTTACTTCTTTACATTTTTCTTCCTTTGTTTATACGTGAGATTCTCCCTCGATAGGACCCTTACTCGATAGACAGCTAAATGTTTTTCTCCCACCTCATACATTTTATTAAGATATAACCCAGTTATGGGAAAAAGCCTTTGATTTGCATTCCTTTTATTCCCAAAACCGTAAACTCTATTTTATGCGACCGAATTGAGACAACACTCAAATTCTTCCTTTGAGGTTTCCTTATTTTATTGTTCCTCCATGATTGTCCCTGTACCAACACAACCCAATATCGAACCCGGGTTATCAAACCAAACACACATTGCCAGGTTGAACTCAAACATTCATGAGCAACAATTGAACAGGATATTAACATCCAGGAATAGTTGGAAGCTAGACAACGCCAACGCAAAAATATTCCTTAGTTTCCTTTGCCGAAGGTTGATGTTTCTCTATTCTCTACCCTTTACCAACTTTCGGATGCCTAGACACTATACTTCTAATCCTTAAGTACAGACTCTGGAACAACATCTTTTTGGCGTCGTTGTCGGGGAGTGAAGTTACGAAATCTTTTTCCCTGGGAAAACGACATTTTTATTTTCATTGAAAGTGTTACCCTTTGATAGTGAACAAAGAGTACACACCTTTTTTAAGGCTTTCCAATCTTTCACTTGGAAAATCCAAAAATAATAAACTGGCATCCGGTCACAGGAATACCAGACAAAACCTGGATGGTAAGAAGATTACACCCATTAGCGATCCCGAGAAGATTCTAAAGGCAAGAGGCTCTCTTAAGCCAACCACTGCAGTATACAAGCTTAAACACCATCAAATGAAGACTAAGAGTTCTTTTGAACCTTCAACTTCACGCAATCCTCTCTTTGATACTAAAGATCTAACGTCAAACTGCTCTGAAGTTAGGAGTGAGATTCATTCGACAATACCCTTAGTACAGAAAGGAAAGGGCCCTCTTGAAAGTTCGTTGGAAGTTGACATACCATCTTTCCTTCAATTAAATTTCCCGACCTCACCAAATTCAGAAGAGTGTGTTACACATTCGGTTTCCACACCCTTCGGTTCTCCTGATTTCATCTCTTGCAAATCTGGGGAACCGAGTCCTTGCGTTCCAGATCTTTCCTCGTCATATTTTCCTCTTCGCGAAGAAAATAAAGATTCACTTTTAATTTTCTGAAACCCCCTTTACAACTTTCCACAAATAACGATGGAAGTTTCCGGAGGAGGAGGTGGAAGGTTTATAGGAGGAGGTGGAGGGTTTATCAGAGGAGGAGGGGGAGGAGCTCCTCTAGGAGGAGATGGAGGCCAAGGGCCTGCCCCTCGTCTCAGAGTGTTTGCAAAAGTTGCAGCCAGATATGCTCCCTTGGTATTTCCCGTCCCTCTACACGACCTTCCCGAAAATTACATAAAAAATTTGCCAAAATTCACTGGGGAAGGGGATCTGACCGCGGTCGAACACATTAATTTATTTGATCAATTCGCAGATATCCTAGGTATCGAAAATGAATATGTATATTCGAGGCTTCTTGTTCAAATATTCGAAGGCTAGGTCCGAACTTGGTTTTGGAGTCTACCTGGAGCATCTATCTTGTATTATGACGCCTTAGAAGATGTTTTCCTCAGACAGTGGGGCGAAAGAAAAGACCACTTATATTATTTAACCGAATTTGGGTCTTTGAGAAAAAAGAATTCAGAAACAGTCATGGAATTTATTCAAAGATTCAAAAAATTGTATAACAAAATACCAGCCAAGGTTAAACCATCCCAACCCGTGGCCAAGGTAACTTTCGCAGGGGCTTTTGGATCGGATTTTTCACTCCTTTCGCGAGAAAGAAGGGGAGCCACCCAAAAACGAATGCAGAATGATGTTGTACAAATTGAGTCTAATATGATGTCTTCTGGTAAGCTTAAAGTTAAAGTAGAAATGATAAACTGAGAAACTAAACACTTAGAGAACAAGCAGGGTCGTCAGGATCTAATAGATCCACAGATGACAAAGTAGATGATATGGCCAGGGTAATCAAGGAACTATCTAATAAAATATCCAGAATGGAGACTGAACAGGCCAAAACTGATTCCTTCGCCAAAAAGGATTTCAAGAGGAACCCTAAACCCTCAAACCAGCAAAGACAAATAAAAAACATGTTGATTAAGGTTGGTTGTCATTGATGTCAACCCTTGAAGAAAGACCCGTAGCACAAAGTTTTGGGTAATGGACCCAATAGTGTTTGATGTAAATATGAATCATTATTGTTTTTTCATGGTTGATAAGAAGTAAATATGGATGAATTCCAAAGTGGTCCCCTTATGGTGAAAGCCCTCACGGGAAGACACTTTGTGCAGTAAGAGACCCCGTGATTAATTATGGAACAATGAGATGAAGGAAAGTGAATTTGTCAGGGAAAATATCCTAGATTGATAGTTCTTGTCATGTCATTTTTGGTGGTATGTGGAATGTCACATAATTCCTCACGGTTAGAGAGTTATGGCCATGAGAAGTTGGAGACCCCAGGTTTGGGTAATGGACCCAAGTTTGTTTGATGGGTAACGGTATGAGTTA
>ML799076.1:280004-312383 GCA_009831015.1 Picea engelmannii | reverse complement strand
TTTTAAAAAATGGTGCTACCGGTAGCACCACTTTTTGATTTGGGGGTTGATTTTGATGTTTTTTATGCAAAAATATGGGTTTTTTGGGCCAGAGTTCTCGTTTTGAGGTCACAGTTCTCATTAAGTTGGTAACTATGTTTAAGTTTGTAGTAATTTATCTTGACGATTTGATGGTTTTCTCTGAAACTGACGAAGAACACTTGATACATCTTAAATAGACATTCGAAAAATGTCGCAGGTTTGGTCTATCTTTAAATCCAAAGAAATCACATTTTGCCATGCGAGAAGGTAAGATTTTGGGTCATATCGTATCTAATGATGGAATCAGGATTGATCCTAGAGTATTGAAGTGAGAGATACTATAAATATTCCCAGAAATGTAAAAGAGATTCAATCTTTCTTAGGAAGAATAATTGTTTTACGAAGATTTATCTCGAATTTCGTTGAGATTGTAAAACTGATCACAGGTATGTTGAAAAAGGACAATGAAGTAAAATGGACGACCAAGGCCAAAGAATCGTTCACACATATTAAGAAGGTCATAAGAGAGGCACCTATGTTAGCGAGCCCAGACTATCTAAAATATTTTCTTATTTTCTCATTTTCCTTTGAACGCATGATTGTCGCGGTGCTCCTACAAAAGAACAAAGAAGGTTTTGAACAACCGATCGCTTTTTTCAGCAAGAGCCTTAGAGACACAGAACTAAAGTATGATATAATAGAAAAACAAGAGTATGCCATGGTAAAAGCATTAAAGGCATTCAGAACGTATGTACTACACTCTAAGATAATTGTATACGTACCTACCAGTTCTGTGAAAGATATTTTGGTACAACCAGACAGTGATGGTAAAAGAGGGCGATGGCTCACCAAAATCCAAGAATTTGACTTGGAAGTCAAACCGACCAAATTTATATAAGGACAAGGCCTGGCCAAACTCTTAGTTGAGTCAAATTTCCTAGCCCTAGGTATCAATTGTCTGCAGGAAGGTGACGAAGACATGAACCTAAACGAGTTGGATCAGCAAGCAGGCCCAAACAAGATCGAAGAGAAGTTCATATCATCAGGCTAGTATAGAGACATAGTATCATACCTACTAACTTTAAAATGCCCAAATGAGTTATCACCATCAAAATCCAGGACTTTAAAACTTCATGCAGTTAAATATTGTATCGCCGAAAGTCATCTATATTGGAAAGATCCACTCGGTTTCCTGTTAGTCTGTTTAGTCGAATCGGAAACTCAGCAGGTTATAGACGAATTTCACGAGGGAGTTTGTGCAGGGCATCACGCTTGGAGAGCTATAGCTTACAAAATTCTGAGGGCTGGATACTACTGGTCAAAATGTTTCCTGGACGTTAATGCCAAAGTCTGATCCTGCAACCCTTGTCAACTATTTGCAGGTAAACAGAAGCTCCCGACACTGCCTCTAGTTCCAGTCAAAGCTGAAGCCCCATTTCAGCAATGGGGTCTAGACTTCATAGGAGAGATTAATACCCATTCCAGTGCGCAACACAAGTGGATCTTAACCGCAACAGATTATTTTACTAAATGGGTGGAAGCCATTCCAACCAAAAGGGCAACAAACTCGATGGTAATCAATTTCTTAGAAGACAATATTTTGTCTAGATTTGGTTGTCCCCGAAAGATAGTTACTGACAATGCCCAAGCCTTAAATCCATGGCTATGATTAGCTTCTGTCAGAAATATAACATCGTTCTTGGCCATTCCACAACATATTACCCCCAGGGAAACGGATTGGCCGAGTCATCTAACAAGAACCTAGTAAATATAATCAAGAAAGCATTGGATGAAAACAAAAGGTCTTGGCACGTGCACTTAAAATACGCATTGTGGGCGAATCACATAAGCACAAAAAGGTCTATCGACATTTCACCTTTTCATATGGTATGTGGGACAGATGTTGTGTTACCTATAAACCTAGTGCTTCCAGTGATGAAGTTATGGAAAGATCAAAAGGAAGAACCGAATCATGTCATTAGGAGGATGAATCAGTTGATTGAGGTTCATAAGCATAGAGTCGAAGTAGATGAAAAGATGCAGAAATACCAAGATGACATGAAGGCATTATTTAGCTGTAGAGAAAAGGACAAAGATTTCCTCCCAGGTGATTTAGTGTTAAGGTGGGATGCAAGAAGGGAAGAAGAAACAAAACATGGTAAATTTGACCACCTCTGGTATGGGCCATTTAGAGTCTTGGTTCTGGAAGGAAAAAAATACTTCCTTCTAGAAAATATAGACGGTGAAATCCTCAATGCCCCTATCAATGAGTGTTATCTCGAGCATTATATGACATAACAGTCGCTTAAAAAAAAAAAAAAAAACATTGCTCTTGATTTTCTTTTTTTTTCATGAACTTTCGACACCTTTCGGATAGCCCCGATAATATTCGTATTTTCCTCTTACAGGATTCCAGCTGCATACAAAACAAGAAGGAGAAGTAAACTGAAAGTTGATGTCAGAAATAAATTGGCTTAAGCAGGTGATACCCAAGAAATTTGATATTGTGCAAAGAAATTGAAATGAAAAGGTAAAGATGAGATTTCCTAAAAGACATGTTCTAAAAGACTATTAAAGAAAACCGAGGTAACCTCATTCAAACAACAACATTGGCTGAACTGATAAATAACAAAATTGTTTCTTGGTTTAATCGTCTATGAAAAATTAAGACAAATTAAATGATTCACCCAATTTAAAAGCAGTCAGTCAAAGTAAAGTATCCCCGAAAAAGATCTACAAGAGTCAGTTTTGAACTTTTTGACCTCTGTATTCTCAGTCCGTATGTCACTATCTGTCACCCTTTTATATCTACGACTTTACCTTTAAAAAAAAAAAAAAAAGTCAGTATCTTTCTGTTTCGCATAAGAAGGGATAAGAGTTTTTCGTTTCAAGCTCGTGAGCTTCAAAGAAGATTGTGGAAAGAAGGTGGGTCTTCACAAATCCTCGATCCCCTGCTAAATGAAGAGACACTTAAAGTGATCCTAAATCTCCTAGGTTCTTCAAAAATATCGGAGGATTGAGGCTTGCTCAAATAGAATGCCCTAAGAAAATTATTTTCCCTTTTTTCCCTGGAGAGCAAAGGTGTTGTAAAGGTTAAGGGAAGGTTGGTACCAAGTAATCAAAGTAAGTTGACAGACCTATAATTTAAAATATTACAGATATATCATCCCTGATACAAATTGATTGCCCCCATCTTCGCGCTCTAAAAAGAAAATTATAAGACAGGTGGTGAAAGGAAATTCAGAAATGATTGCCCCCATCTAGTCCAAGAGACGATGAAAGGAAATTCAGAAATGATTTCCCTCATCTTATCATTTAAATGCACAAATATATTCCGAAGTGGTGAAAGTAAATTCAATAAAAGGGGCCAGATAACTTCACTGGGGTACTGAACAGGCTCGCTGGAAGTGAAGCAATATCTGAGATATCTCTAAGGCTATTATACATGAATATCACTCTACTCTAGTAACCAATTCTTTTTAAAACTTGATCCACATCCCAAGTTCAAACGAGCTTCCTGATTAAAAACATATAATCTTTTTCTTTTGATGCAAGCTGATAGCCACAAGATCTGTTGGGTCTCCTAGAACTGTTTTGATTTTCTTAAGGAAGACCTGAATTTTAGTAACGGGAAAGGGAAAGTCGTGAAAGGCACTGCGTCTAAGTTTAAAAAGATTATCTGAGTTTGAAAAGATTTTCAATGTAAAAAATGAAGTCTCTTTCCCCCTTCGATACCCTATTCTCAGGAACCTTTTTCACCTGATTGAGGTTATTGACTCAATTTACCCAATATTGGCACATGGTCTACTGTTCTTCCCATCTTACAAGAAAACGGGATCCCTAGTTGGAGCCTATGTTGGAGTCGCCTTTGTTTTTCTGGCCCGTCTCAAATTTCATGTCTTAATGCTCAAAATAGAAAGATGGTTTTTGTATTTTCCATCTATGGTTTCAAAATCTCTGAAGTCTTATCACGCAAGCAGCGATGCTTATTGTACTCTCTAGGCGAGTTCTACTTTTCGACAAAAACAATTTCCCCTTTTTGTTCTACCATGTGATCTCGCGTGTTGGATGCTATAGATCACGTAGTTCATAAGTCCCGAGTAACGAAATAGCGAAATCACTTTAAAACTTTACCCAGGTCAGTAATGGGAGTAAATTTTTCCTAAATCACGATTAAACATCATAGTGTTTTCATGCCTCGGCGTTCACTCAATTCAAAACTCTCAGTGTCGTATCCCCGATAGCCGAAACCACGAAGTCCATATGTTAGTAACCCATGTCAAAGTTAAAGGAAAAAACTAAGCCATGGTTAAGTTCCGTTGGCAATTCACCACTCGACGTATTCTCTTTTAAAAAACTACACTATCTAAGCCTGAGTCGCGAAGTCGTGATAACGATACAAACGTAATTAATTAAACACTTAATCCAAGTTTCTCTTCCCTTTTAATTAAAACATATTATCGCGATCTCGCGGTTTCGCAGCTCGGCATGCAAACTTCCGGAAACTTACTTTCGAAGCTGCGAGTCGCGATATGGTGAATATAAATAATTACGTAATTAATTAAGCTCCTAATCACAATTGTTTTTTTATTAACCAAAATCAATCATCACAAATTCGGGGGTTAGAGTTTCAAAAGGTTAAAGAAAAATTCTTGATACAATGAGTATCGAAAGATTAATTAACGTTGGTAATACCAGATTAATTAAGCTAAATCAATATATCTCGTGTTTTGATTCTTGCACGATTTACGAGGTAGACTTATTTCTTCCATACGCCAACTAACATTTCAAACTGCCAAAATTTATGGCATTAATTATGAAATAAGGCAAATTGACAAATAAGGATTGGGTTTTTATTGCTAAATTTATTTCTAAACATGATTTGACAGATCTGTTCTAAAAAGTACCGAGTTTTTTAATATATATAGAGTTGTTATTCGTTATAACAAATTCATTTTTATATTACGCAAAGCACATTTTCTTAGCGAGCTAACTTTTGTATGTATACGTACTTTTATCGCAGAAGAACCAAAGCATGATCTCCCATCATGGCCCCGTGAAGAGCATCCAAAGCCAGCGCTAAGGTTTCGGGACAAGGTTTGGACAACATCGTTGATACTTCACCTCGAAGTGTCGACTCTATCCCAAACTGGTCATTCGTTTCTCATGTTCTGCAGGCTGAATTGGTGGATTATTCCGATGATTCCAGTGACAATGAAAAAGATGACATAACCACCAAGTATAAGATCGTCATTCAGTCAGGAATGCATAAAGTAGTGGCTAGGCCATGATTGCTCCCCTACTATGATATGGTTCGATGGGCATTAGACCATGTGGACATACCAACCAGAACCATCATGAATGAGCAGAAGGTCACCATCGGGACTTCCAGACCTGAACACCTGCAAGCTATGTACAAGTTTCCCACAGCGTTCGACCTTACATAGGGTGCCGAATTCTTGGACGAGTTCAAACAAAAGAAATGTGTGCAGTATGACAAGACTATGTGCAGCTTAATAAGAGACTGGGTTTCACACCCTGCGAAGTTCAGGGAAGACAACCATGGTATATACTCAATAGCTTCCTTGGAACCATAGTTCAAGTATGTAGCTGTGATGACATGCAGATTATACGGGAGAGAGGACACCTCACATTTCTTTCTTCTATGGGTACCTATAATATTTCGAGTCACCAAAGGCTACTCCTTCGACTGGGCGAAAATGTTGTCTGATAGCTTGACCAATCGAGTTACAGAGTATCGGGCATAGAAAGAGACCGGAAATACTTCTTCATTTTTTATGTCTGCATACATTATGGACGTCATGTGTATTTTAACACCATTTCCCTTAATGAGATGGAGTTGGACTCCAGCAGAGGACGAGCCCATCCACGTCTATCATTCGAAATTATGGGAAAACAAAGAGACAGATTTCGTATATGAAATTTTCAACTGGGTGATGGTGCCTCTGCATGTCACTATTTTTGGTCACCCACCACCCAGGATCTCGGACAGTATAGTGATGAATTTGAGCAGCATAGATGACTGGTATGTAGAAGTTGAATTCTCATATCTCAGAGTTTTCGGGGCTTCTATTCCCCTGCATGCATTTCCATTATTCATTCTCGACAAGATGGCTTGTCGTGAGGTTGCTAGACAAACAGTAATAGGTGGCATCAGTAAGGAGCTGAAGGGATACTCGAAGAAGGTATGGCCACCTTTTCCTATTCATTTAAATTCATATTCTTTATTAGATTTCAGGCATGCTAAAGTTGAGGTAGCAGCCCTGGAAGACCTAAATTTGGTCCTTATCGAGTTCAATAAGCACGATTTGCAAAGGGTCGTGAGTAATCATTTGGCCAGTTGCGGACTCAAGAGATTTGAGCACGAAAATTCGGCCTCAGATGACTTTTTCTGAGGCGCAAGATCTTATGCCGATATTTTAGCTCGGATCCAAACATTGGCACCTGAAGAAAGGGTCGATGTTCTGAAATTCCAAGAACATAGACGCAATTGTCTTCCCGCAGTATTACAGGGTGAGAATCTAAGTACAACAGAGGTGAAACAAAAAGATGTCGAAGGCTCTAAGGATGCGACTCCCGGTCAAGAAAAACACCAGGAATAGGGAGAGAAAACTAAGAGTCTGGAAGCGGAGATAAAGACTCCCAACCAGTCGAAGAAGCAAAGTCTGGTTACTACTCCAGGATAATCAGTGAAGCAAATCAGAGAACCTATCACATCAATTACCCCCTTGCAGTCAACTCAGGGAAATATTGACGCAGGGTGGATATTCAATGAAGAGTTGAGGCCTATAAGGGTGGAAGAGCTCCCTCCGAATGAGTTATTCTTCGATAAGAAGATGAAGGCAGTGGTAAAGAGAGAATTCTATCAGGAAGGGGAATCAAGACCCAATAAATACAAAGTTATAACTGATGGGAAATACAAGAGGAATGAATAATTCATGACTGAAATAGCAGGGACATTAGGAGCATATTCCACGGTGAATCAATTTTCAATCGGGCTTTTAAAAAACCAGCTGAAATGAAAAAATCGCCTCATCAAAACCCTAGAGGCCAGACTAGACACTGCAGAGGAGGCTGCCAAGGACCAGGCGAGTGTAGGAATAGAGCAGGCCAGGTTGGCCGATAGAAATGAGATAGAGTTTCTCAAGACTAAGCTCGAACAAGCACAACTGGTGGTTCAGGATGGTCAGGTGCAAGCAAGCCAGCAAAAATATTTGATCGAACAACTATAGGCTAGAGTGGAGATCGCTGAAAGTAAAGTGATAAATATCAGGATGTTCCGGGCCTAGGTGATGGAGATTCAGAGCAGAGTCTCTGTAGCCCAACGAAATTGATTGGCCAAGGTAGAAGTGATCCACGACAATTGTTTGTTGTCAATCAGGTTTTGGAGAACTTATCTCCTAGAGAAAGGGAAGTTGGAGCAGCACACGTCGCCTTCCAAGAGGCTGTGATAGCCACAAAGAAAAGGGATTCGGGAAGTACTCCCAGGTTCACCATTTCAGAGCAGACCATAGGAAACATTCTATTGAAAGAATGGGAGCACAACATCTCGGAAGGAAAGCTGCAAGCCAAGAGAGTAACAAAATCCTTAGAAGAGGATTTTAGCTCTATAGATGGTAATATTCTAGGCATTGATAGTGGAGGTAATTCCGAGGCATTGATTCAAATGAATATGGCAAAAATCTCTTTCGATTTAAATGAAAAAGAGGAAAGAAATTCAGTCGAGATCTCCCAAGTGACTATGGTGGACATAGTCCAAATAGACAAATGTATGATTAAACCAAGCGCACAATTATGTGCTATCGACACCATAGACAGACAGATGGAGGACAGGATGCCACAATTAGACCGATATTGTTACTCTTTTGAAGTCAATTGTCAAGAAGAACCGTCAAGGCTGATATATCGGCTGGTTGAAAGATGTATCACCTGTACCGAGCACGCACGAGGACAAGCTTCTGGCACCAAGTAAAGACAGAGAAGAAGAAATGCAGCAACTTGTCTCCTCTCAATCATAACTGAAAATTTTGTAACGATTGAGATTCCATCTTATTGTAAAACTGTATAAATATACCATAGAAAGAAAGAAAAGGGGTTGGACCTTTTTGTGTCGATTGTAACAGAGGTTTTACGTTTTGAGAGTTAATATAAAGCAAATATGAAGATTCTCAATTACGTCACGACTGTGTTATGAGTTTTCTTTATCGTATCTCATATTTCGTTTCATTTCATATTCGTATCTGATGAATGCTTCGCTATAATTTAGTACAACCTCTACTATAGTGAATTTTTTTTTTTTTCTATATTGTTTACTGTTTTTCCTCTATACTAGCTATCAGCAGGTATAAGACTAGTCAACATTTTCATAATCCTATATATATTTTATGCTTCATCGGGTTACTTCTTTACATTTTTCTTCTTTTGTTTATACGTGAGATTCTCCCTTGATAGGAGCCTTACTCGATAGACAGCTAAATGTTTTTCTCCCACCTCATACATTTTATTAAGATATAACCCAGTTACGGGAAAGAGCCTTTAATTTGCATTCCTCGTATTCCCGAAACCATAAACTCTCTTTTATGCTACTGAATTGAGACAACACTCAAATTATTCCTTTGAGGTTTCCTTATTTTACTGTTCCTCCATGACTGTCCCTGTACCAACACAACCCAATATCGAACCTGGATTATCAAACCAAACACACATTGCCTTAAATATTTTCGATACTATCCTTAAAACAACCACTACCCAGGTTGAACTCGAATGTTCATGGGAAACGATTGAACAAGATATTAACATCCAGGAACAGTTGGAAGCTAGACAACGCCAACGCAGAAATCTTCCTTAGTTTCCTTTACAGAAGGTTGATGTTTCTCTCTTCTCCACCCTTTACCCACTTTCAGATGCCTAGACACTGTACTTCTAAGCCTTAAGTACAGACTCTAGAACAACAGACACCCTAAATGATTCTTCTCCATTCTTCTAGTCTACTTTCACATTTGTGTTTTCAAGTGGTATTTGAATAATGTCATTTCCCTTTAGCATGGACATTGTGCAAATAAACAAGCTATCGGTGTGGTGATATTATACATTCTTTCTATATTTCCTACTATCCGTACTATTTAACCTATGAGATATTGCTTGCAAAACTGGTGGAGGTAACACCATATCATTAGCAATTCATATTGAGGATGCTAACTCGTCTTCTTTTATTGTTTTCTTCATGAGTTTTTGGTGTGAACGTCCATCATCCTTCTCTATGTCCTAGAGGTTGCCTACACCCCTCTTAGTTCCATTTTCCATTGCAATGGGATTTATTCCTAGTGCAGGAAGACATTTCTAATTTTATTGAAGCATATCCATTATATTTTTGTTAGCTAATGTGTGTGAAGACAACACATATAACAATGTATTCTCTCATATCCATTTCCCACTTGGTTCTAACCTACAAGGATAATTATAGAGAATGGTACATGAATATCAAGAGCAACTTGATCTTCAACGACCTATGGAAATGCATTTGTGAAGCAAAAGTAGTCCCTCAAAGAAAAAAAAATTAAGAAAAAGTTTAATCATATCGACCATATACAAAGAACATGAAGTATGGGAAGAGAAAGGCTAGAAGGAATATGCAGTAATCCCACAGATAGTAAATGAAGAGATGATTTTTCATATTGTTTCCAATAATGATTCCTATGGTGCCTTGAAAATATTAAATGAATTTGATGATAGCTTTTGAGTATGAACTCGTACAACTAATGTTGAATCTTCTCAACCTAGAGTTGAGGATTGATGACCTATGGCTCTAGCTTCAGAAATTATAGCCATAATGCATGACATTGAAGCTACGAGGGAAAATATTGACCTCCATTTCATGACCTACATTGTAATATCCCCAAGGACGATCCCCAGTTATATTTATGAATTGTAAACATGTTTTGAAGGCTGGTGAGGCGAGTGTGGATAAGTTGGTGGGATTATGTGTTTATTAGGCTAGAGAGCCTATGTGTTAAAGGTCAAGAGCCTGATTTTGTATATGTAATTATGCAGATCATTAATAAAATATAAACATCATTGCATGCATATCGACCACAAATAAAGAGTTATGGGTGACTAAGCTTTCACAAGGTTGGGTAAGGGAGGAGGCTAAGTGTCTGGGCCTAGGGACTAAGCTTGGGGGATTATCTCTAAAGGGGATAATAATTTATTATTATTTCCTAAAGGCTAAGGTGGAAAAATGACCAAGTGTTGTCCTAAGTTCCTTGAAAAGGAACTTATTCAAAGTGGAGTGCATGCATCTCCATGAAGATGGGTGCATGTAGTTAAAGATGAAGAGTCAACTCATGTTGGGAGTTCACTTACAATTCCCCATTATCCATGAATTTTGGTTAGCTTCGTCATCGACCTCTGCACCCTCACACATCTATGGAACCAAAAAACCATGAAGCCGACCTGTGTTTTTTTACTGTGAAGCCCAACACATCCTCGATATGGCCTGAGCCATGTTGTGTCTTAGTGTGGATTGTTTCCATTTTTGGATGTCTATACCCAATTTTCTATCACCCGTGAGTTAACTGAATGTTGTTGTTGTTGTTGTTATCCTTACGTTGCGGGAATTGAGTTGAAACTGGTTGAAGAAGCGGGTTGTCAAGCCCATGGTTGAAGAGGAAATTTGTTAGGCCTCTGAGCATCTCTCTCTAGGTGAGAGAGTTTGCTGGAAAGTGATTTTATCCCAGAGAGAGTTGAGCACCAACTACGAAGATCTGATAATTCCTGACCCAACCTATTGCCAAGAGCCTAAGAGGGAGGTGAAGCAGTGGAAGGACTATGTGAAAGTGAAGGTGTATACTCCTGGGTGGAACATGCATGTGGGGAATGAGAGTCTGTGAGTAGTGGGCATAAGAAGGCTCCTGGAGAGAATCCTTTTGGTTTCACTGTACAGTTTTCCTGTAAGCTTAGCCTAGTCTAGGATTCCCTTTCCCTCAGTGGAGCTTAGTCCCATCTCAGGGGTGACCCGCTGGTGAGGGTGATGAACAAAGTGGTCTATGGCTGGGAGGTTCGTGGAAGGTATGCACGTAGTTGGTGGTGTTACTCTAGTTGAAAATATAAGTATCATTATTGTTCTTAATTTATATGTTATTCATGTTTGTGATGCTTGAATGTTATCATGTATTTTGTTGAGTATATGAAATTACTGTTAGTTCCAATGATTATGTATGGTATCTTTAAGTTTGTGATTATTTTGATTAAGTATTTTAAGTTCATTAAAATGAATGTCATATATAGGTGAATGTTCTGCGTAATAGCGATACTCAACCTGTGGATGGCCCGGGACATTAAAAATTGGTATCAGATCCAAGGTTTCGACACTGAGCCTGGATGGGCCATATTAGTGGTTAACGAGACAAAGATTTCAGAGTGAATTGTTGTCGAAAGGGACAAAATTCGAGGTTCAAAGTTTCCCTGGGTGAAAAGAGTGCATCGACAGAGTATTTGACTCAAAACTCTTGGGATAAATAGATTGAGTTTTCTCGTGAAGGGACGTGAAGATCTGTTGCAAGGAGTGCATAGATATGAAAGTCGATTAAGTGTTGAAGCAACCCTCTAAGGAGAAAGTGTCTCAAAAAATGAAGCTCAGGAGGAGGAGCGACAACAGTCATCAGATCTGTTGTTAGGAGTCTGGACTATTAGATTTGTGTCCAGGAAAGAAAAGGAGAGTGTAGAGGAGTTAAAAATCGCGAAGAGCCGAAGTGGTGAGTCATGATGACGACACCTGAAGGTGATGTGGACCTTTCCTATAACTGCCACGTGCCCCTGCCCAGAATGTTTACAACTATACTTTGTCATCTCTAAGGTTGAATAACATAGTTAAACATCGACCAGCCACATTGGCGTTGATCAAGAAACATCCAGATTGATGTCCAAGAGGAGTTGTGGGGACCCAAATTGCATGGGAATTAATTTATCAAGGTGTTCCCACAATCCAAACCACGATTTTACCAGGGGGTTACGTGTCAGCGTTAGAGGAATTATGGGATGAAAGGAGGGTTACTCCAAACCTTGGATGCATGCCCCCACAATTTGAAAGGCATTAAGTGATGTGAGAAATCGTGGGTACCAGTGGACGCGTGGTGCTAGTTGTGAAGTCCAGAGAGTTAATGTTGGGGTGGCGAGATGTAATAATGTCACCAAAGGTGACATGGAAGTGTTCTGAAATTAACAGTTTGGGGCATTGGGGGTGTGTGGATGTGAAATCCTCCAAAGTCCCAAAACTTTGAAGATTCAAAGTCCTAGAGATCACATGCTTGAAGTTCCATATTGGGTGTCAGCCAGTGGATGTTGGATAGTCGTGGACTGTTGATCCACCCTACTTCGTGAGTCCGGTAATATGAACTCTGAGAGATTATTGTGTGGTGCTTGGAAATATTCCAAAGTCGAAGGTCAAAGGCCCAAGTAAGCTCTTATTGATCTAGTGCTTGGTCACAACCCATGGTTGCATGGGATGGGGACTTAGAGAAAGGGGCTAGTTCCCGAAAATTTCACAGAGAAGAGACCGAAAGAAAATGTAATTTGAAAGTTTTCTTGAATCATGTTTTTTTATGAATGATGTCAGATTTGTTAAGGAATGATGGCCTGACAAATTTTGATTGTATGCACATTGTGTTCACAGAAGTTTAACAAGTGCCAGAACCAAATAGAGTTTCCACTGAGTGGAAAGAAATGGAGGAGGCATAGAATTCTTCCAGCTCAAAGAATGAATCTAAAGGGATGGATGTCTATTTGGGAGTAGAAGGCTTGAACTCCAATGGGCATGGAGAAGAGATAGATAAGGAAGGGCATATGATGAAAATCATTGAAAGATTATAGAAAGATGCCTAGACTCACCGAGTGGATAATAGAAATCTCATCAAAGCCAGGGATCAATAAGGAAAATTCAAATTAAAGTTGATGCAGAGTCTAGAAAGAATAAAAAATAAGTTGCATAACGAGAGTGACTCAAGAAAAAAAGGGAGTCAGAAGACCCCTGAGAAGAAAAAAAGATCAAGAAGCGTTAGCAGGCACAATCGTCACTCCCCAAAACATTCCAATAAGGAGGGACATAGTAGTTCAAGCCGATCTCCTACTAGAAAGCATAGGAGATATGGAGTGGATGAATTGAAGGGTGAAATGAACAAGATTAAGCCTCCTAATTTTGATGGAGAACACAAGAAAGATGAATATTCCGAGACATGGTTGCTTGACATGAGGAAATATTTTCAACTGTAGAATTATTCCTCTCATGCCGAAGGAAGAATTGCAATGAATCAACTAAAAGAAAAAGCATCCATGTGGTGGGATCAACTGGTGCAGGTGCAACACATTAAAGAGAAGGATATTACCTGGAAAGAATTCAAGAGGTATTTCGAAAATAAATACTTGACTAAAATATATTATGACCGAAAGATGAAAGAGTTTTTGAAATCAAGATGAGTGGCATGACCATTAATGAATACGAACAAAGGTTCTTGGAGTTGTTGAAATATGTTCCCTTCATCAAGGATGAGACTGTAAAAATTCAAAGGTATCTGAGTGGACTACAACCTTCCATTGGGAACAAGATTCAGTATGATGACCCTAAGACTATGGAAGAAAATATAAGAAGAGAAAAATTCTTATGTGAACAACAAAGAGAAAAACCTACTTTTCAGAACACTTGGGATGAACATAAGTGGTTTAAGAAAGAGCAGAGGTAGAAAGGAAACAAAACTTCCTTTTTAAGAAACAGTCCTCAAGGGCATCCATCGTTTAGAGAACTGGGAACGACTGACATTGATCTAAAAAAGAAAGAAGACTTGATAAACTTGATTAAATTAATTGCAAGTGAAATGTTATGTGTTTAATGCAACATGATCAATTTGCAACACATATTAAAGAATTACTTATGTAGAAATGAACATAGACAGCAGCATAAATCATTGAACATCAAACATAAACACAACAACTTGATAAAGGAGTTCACCCCACTCCGGGCTACATCTCCTGGTCCAGTCTCCAAATGGATCTTTTATATTAAACTGCTCAAAGTGCTTAAAAACATGTCTTACATTGCTCAAATCAACAAACTGACTGCTTCAATGGCTCCGCAGCGTCCCAAAACCCCTGTCTGGGCTCTTTCGGCACCTGAAACGGTCGAAAAATGAGAAAGATATGCCTCCTTGAAGCTTCCTTCTTCCTCTTGCTATCTCTGGTTCTACAAAATGTACTCTTGTGCTTCAAACCTAGCACACACGCTCTTAAAAGCGTAAAAACCAAGACCCATACGCAACCGTGCACCGGTCCAAACCGTAGAACGGTTAGGGGCGCCCAGCCCTTAACCGTCTTGGCACTGGGTCATATGGCTCACGTGACCATAGGCTTGGCATCAAAGTAGTTGACCTGTTTTAAAACTCCCGCGCGGTTATACACCGACCAACCACGGGTTACATTCATAAACCAAAGGTTAACAAAACCCCACGCGCGTTTTAATATGCAAACGTTAACATATATGCAATGTTATATTGCAATGTATTGCAATATACATTGCACATGTTTTAATATTACAATGTGTTATATATAATATAGTCTGTGGACTATTCAAACCCGTGCCATATCATATGGTTATATGTGTTACAATGAAACCATGGGTCGGGGCTTGGGGCCCTGGCCCGCGCCCTTTTCCACACAATACAACATCCAAACTTAAATATATATGCGTCGGACTATATAACAAGGAACATGTGCAGGACTGTTGGCTAGCGTAGTGTTATGAAAACTTTGGTGTATGGAGAGGTCCGGGGGTCGAACCCCGCGGCCTCCAAATCCTTTTATACAAACACAAACATATAGGCCAACCACATAGTGACACATGTCAGCACATCACTGGTCAACGAACATCCAACCAAACTGCACCACATCATCAATATGCCACGTCATCATGATGGTACGACCCTCCACGTGGCCGTACGGACTGTACGGACAGGTACAGTCAACATCCCAATTGTTTTTACCTGTTTGACTTGGCGTTCAATTCGCAATATCTCCTCCATACGGACTCCATTTGCGAAAATAAATATACAGTCGGAATCAGGAAAATGAGACGGACGCAATGGCACTGTTTTCGTCTCAATCCGAGCACTTTGAAAATTGAGAAAAATTTGATCCACTGATCAGACATAGGGGGACATAGGCCAAGGCAAATGCCCATTCAGTGTTGGGGATGTCAGGGAAACCACAAGTACAAAGATTGTTCCCACAAAAATGGCAGAGTGAGATTTTTCCATAATGTTCAGCAAGATGAAACAGTGGAGGACATGGGTAGTACAATATGAAGAATCTACGCAACCCTGGACAACAAGAAGGCATAATATCAGTCGCACATGATTGAAGTGGAAGGTATGATCAACAACCATCCCTTTACTATTTTAATTGATTCAAGGGCTAGTCATAGTTATATAGACCCTAGGATGGTGGAAAGTTTTCAATTTCCAAGAAGAAAGCATGGAAAATCTCGGTTAGTGTAGCTGGCTACTAGAGCTAAGAGAAAGGTTGTTGAGTTGGCTAAGTTATGTCTAGTGGACATGAATGGAATGAGCACAAGGGTTGAATTGAACATCTAACCTTTGGGTTCCTATGACTGTCTAATTGGGATGGATTGGTTGGACCAACACCAAGCCATATTAGACTGTCGTAACAAGGCATTCACTTTCCTGTATGAGGAAGGAAACCCAAAGAAAGTGCATGGAATTTCAAGGGAATTTACTCTCAGGGAAATCTCAACAATGCAACTAGAGAAGTGCTACCAGAAAGGTTGTCAATTATTTGCAACCCACTTGGAGGAAGCACCTGAGGATAAGGTGTATAAGATCAAATACCATGTCTTATTAAAGGAGTTTGAGGATTTATTCTAGGAGGTACCAGGACTACCCCCGAAAAGAGATATTGAGTTCTCTGTAAACCTGATTCTTGGAGTAGCTCCAGTGTTGAAAGCGCCTTACAGAATGAGTACACCAGAGATGAAAGAACTACAATTCTAGCTTGAAGAGCTTATGAAGAAGGGGTATATATGCCCAAGTGTGTCACCTTGGGTAGCCCCGGTCCTATTCGTGAAGAAGAACGCTGGGACACTGAGATTGTGCATCGATTTAGAACAATTGAACAAAGTGACTATTAAGAACAAGTATCCAGTGTCGAGGATCGATGATCTCTTTGAGCTTTTGAAGGATGCTTAGATAATTTTGAAAATAGATCTTAGAGAAGGATATCACTAGGTAAGAATAAAGGATCCTTCCAAAACAGGTACAGTCATTATGAATTCACAGTGGTGTCATTTGAGTTTTCGTATGCACTCATTGTTTTTATGTGCCTAATGAATGGTGTATTCAGGGAATATCTAGACAAGTTTGTCATAGTATTTTTGGATGACATCCTGGTGTATTCTAAGTTGGAGGAAGAGCATGAACAACATCCAAGGATGGTGTTGCAGGTGCTAAGAGAGCACCAGCTATATGCCAAGTTGAGCAAGTGCTCATTTTATCAAAAGCAAATCCATTACTTGGGGCATATCATATCAAAGGATGGGATAGTCGTGGATTCTGAGAAGATAGAGTCCATCAGAGAATGGTCAACACCAAAGAATGTGTCAGAAGTTAGATCCTTTATGGGTCTAGCTGGCTATTATAGAAGGTTCATTGTGGGGTTCTCAAGGATAGCTCACCCCATCACTTCCTTACAGAGGAAGGAGAAGAAGTTTCAATGGAAACACGAGTGTGAGAGAAGATTTCAATAATTGAAGCAGTTGTTAACTAGTGCTCCAATCCTGATGATTGTCGATCCAAGTGAAGATTTTGTAGTATGTATAGATGCATGCAAAGAAGGATTGGGAGGAGTCCTCGGCCAGAATGAATTTCTAATATGTTATGAGTCCAGGAAATTGAAAGAGCTTAAAAAATAATTATGAAACTCATGATTTGGAGTTGGAGACTATTGTTCATGCTCTAAGGAAATGGAGGCATTAACTCATGGGAAGGAGGTTTGAACTGAGGATAGACCATAACAGTATAAAGTATTTGTTTGATCCACAAACCTTAAATGCTAGGTAGTGTAGATGGTTGGAATTCCTTTCTGAGTACGACTTTGATATCAATCATATCGAAGTAAAAGAGAACAAAGTGGTTGATGCACTCAACATGAGAGTGCATGAATTACATGCTAAGCATGTACCAGACTGATATTAAGGGAAGAATTTTGGAAGCTGTAAATGCAGATTTACAGTACATGGAGTTGGTAGCAAAGCTACAACAAGGTGAGATGCTAAAAAGAGTGGAAAATTATAAGTTGAGAGCTGATGGAACACTCCTATACAAAAGTAGAGTTTATGTACCTAATGTCCAGGAATTCAATCTTATGATTTTGAAAGAAATGCATAGTGAGCCTTATGCTGGGAAACCTGGATATCAGAAAACTATGGCAACAGTCAAGAGCCATTACTTTTGGCCAGGTATGAAGAGAAATATTATTGAATACATCGCCGGATGTATGGAGTGCCATAAATTTGATGTAACGTCCTCTGACTACCCATAGACCAGGGAATGCCATTCGGTCTGATACCAGTTGGTAACATCCCCAGCCTTAAACAGGCCAGGCCATGCTACTCTAGGGAACTCTTTCGTTCTCTTACTATTGAACATACGGTAACATACCTAGTATTCAATTGAGCTATGCCACATAAATTTTCTCTTCAAACTGCATGCAACTTAAACATATACATACAACACTCTTGCAGAAGATTTACATATAAACATAAACAAATAATTAAATTATGTAACATATGATTTCATACTGAAATAAAAATAAACACAACTATGCAACATATATAGGGAAATACCCATAACCATACAGGAAATTGTAATCACATATATGATAAATCGTAATACAAACACGTAAACAATAATGCAACATATAATGTTATCATACGATTGGTACTTATCTTGGAAATATTTTCATCAACTGCGTATGGACCATCCATGAACCTACAAGTCTTAGACTACACTTTTCATCACTCTCAACAGTGAGTCACCGTCGAGCTAGGACTGAACTCCACCTGGGTAAAGCGGTTCCTAACCAGGATAGGGTTCATAGACAATAGGAAAGACTATGTCTCAGGCTCTCGGTCAACTAATAGCCTACAATCTCTCATTCCCCACATACCTGTCCCACCCAAGGAAGTGTGCCCCTTCTCTGCTCAACAGTCCCTTGGTTGTCCCACTTCCCTTTTAGGGCTTCAACAACAGGCTGGACAGGAAGTCTGTGAGAACTGTATTTGCAGTTTATCACCTTCGGGAATCAATCCTCATCAATTCTCTCATGCTCGGATAATTTCTCATGGGCCTGACAACCCGCCTCTTCAATGTCCCATGGGCCTAACAACTGACTTCTTCAATCCTGCTCCTAAGCTCACCAGGTACACCAACTGGAATGGGTAAGGAAATAGGCTCAGATACAGTGAAATGGATGTCTCAAGGATGACACACTGCATGAGTGAAAATGGTCATGGAGTCATTGACTGGATAACTGAGTGATGGAAGGAATTATCATGAAAACTGATCATGAATTATGATAGTCAGAATGATGGTCAAGCTACTGGTATCATTCGTTGATGGTGAGAATGATTCTCCAAAAGGTGACAAAATGAGCTAAGTCTCCACGATATGAATGCATGTCCCCAACTTGACACTTGTCGTATCAGAAGTTACTTTGGTCCACTTGTCCCCAACTTTAGAACTTGGGATAAAATAATTATCCACACTTTATGCTTTAGGAAATATTAATATAATATTCCTTTTTGGGTTGAGCTCTCTAGATTAGCCCTTTCCCTTGAATTTTGGCCCTCCCTTTCCCTAACTGGTGAATTTCAGTCCCCTATATCTTTTATCATGATTGGTCTATGTGGAGCGATGTATTTTATACTAATCATGATACATATACAAAATAGGCGCACTGGCATTTAACATCTACATGCTCTGGCCTAATTCCAAAAAATAATCATTCCATCTTATAATAACTGGCTCACCATCCTATATCTCATATCATATACACAAGGTTCATTGACCTCCATACTATGTGCACTTTAGTTACTATGTGCGGTATCCAGGAATGTGCACGCTACATCATTTTACTGCGTAGTTCATGCATGCACTATGCCATGGAAGGTGCATTACAAAATGATGTCAAAACAACTCACCAGCTTAAGTACAGTTACATTACATTTACAATTGGGTTTAGCTGAGGGATATTACAATCCCCTCCCATTATTTATGCGCTGTCCTCAGTGCATCATACACCCATATACAACAGAGTTTTCAAAAATCTTCGAAAAGATGGTAGTATTCTGTCCGGATCGCATCCTCATGCTCCCAAGTAGCGTCCTTAGGACTGTACCAGGTCCATTGGACCTTTACAATCCCTATGGCTTAGTTCCATATTTTCTTGACTTTTCGGTCCAAAATGCACACCGGATGCACTTGAAAAGTGCCTTCTTGCTCCACCTGAATTACATTCCAATCAATAACATGATTAGCATTAGGTATATATTTCTTTATGAATGATACATGGAAGACATTATGAATAGACATAGATGAAGGCAATGAAATCATATAAGCAACTGGACCAATCATCTCTAGGATTTCAAATGGCCCACAAAATTTGGCTACCAACTTGGCATAGCTTCCCAGATTCACAGAACTCCTGTTAGATTTCACTTTCAGGAAAACATGATCACCCACTTTAAATTCTTTGTGGGTTCTATTCTTATCGGCATAAATGTTTTGTCTTTCTTGGGCATCTTTTTAAATCTTCTTAATTTTTATCATTTGGTCCTCCATCTCCTTAACCAACTCTGGCCCAACTACTGTCCTATCAAAAAGATTATCCCAACTCTTTGGAGTATTTCAGTTTCTACCGTAAAGTGCTTCAAATGGGCTCATCTTCAATGTTTCCTGATACCCATTGTTGTAAGAAAATTCTACCAAGTGTAGATAGTCTTCGCATTTCGATGGTTTGTCCATCACATACATTCTCAATATATCTTCTATCACTTTGTTCACCCTCTTTGTCTATCCATCAAAATCAGGATGATAAGCTGTACTAAAGTTCAGATTTCTTTCGAATCCTTTGAATAATCCTTTCCAGAAATTCAAGGTGAATTTTGGGTCTCTGTCGGTACACAATTGTTTTAGGAATTTTGTGCAATTGTGTCACTTCCTTCATTAAAATATCAACAACATATTTGGTCTTGTGAGTAGTTTTCAGTGGAATAAAATGGGAATCTTTCGAAAGATTTTCCACCACCACCATGATTAAATCATGCAGCTTGCATGTTCTGGGTAATCTCGTAATAAAATCCATTGTCACCACTTCCCACTTCCATTCAGGAATGGGTAAAGGTTGCAGCAACCCTGTTGGGTGCCTATTCTCAACTTTAAATTTCTCGCATTCCATACATATAGTGATGTATTCAATGATCTCTCTCTTCATACCTGGCCAAAAGTAATGGCTCTTGATCGTTGCCATGGTTTTCTAATATCTAGGATGCCCTGCATAAGGAACATTATGCATCTCATGCAAAATCGTATGTTTCAAGTCCTGGACATTTGGAACAAAAATTTTGTTCTTGTACAATAGTATTCCATCTATTTCCAAATTATAATTATCCACCTTTTGTGGCATCTTACCCTATTGTGGCATTGCTACCAATTCTCTGTATTCCAGATCTACATTTGCAGCCTCCACAATTTTTTTTTTAATATCAGTTTCATACATGCTAATGGTTGTAGCACATAATTCATGCACCCTCCTACTGAGTGTGTCAACCACTTTATTCTCTTTCCCCTTGATATGCTTTATATCAAAGTCATATTCGCTTAGAAATTCTAACCATCTGCTTTGCCTAGCATTTAGATTTGGTTGATCAAATAAATATTTCAGACCATTGTAGTCTGTTCTTCTTAGCTCAAACCTCTTCCCCATGAGGTAGTGTCTTCATTTCCTCAAGGCATGCACTATGGATGCTAACTCAAAATCATGAGTGTCATATATTTTGTCATGATCCTTCAACCTCCTTAATTCATAACATATGACAAACTCATTTTGACTGAGGATTCCACCTATTCCTTCATTACATACATCAATGCATATAATGAAGTCTTCATCTGGATCTGTGATCCTTAATATTGGAGCACTTGTCAATAATTGTTTCAAGTGTTGGAAACTCCTCTCGCAATCCAGTGTCCACTGAAACTTCACTCCCTTTCTATGCAAGGAAATGATTGGGTGTGCAATCTTTGAGAATCCTTCAATAAATATTTTGTAGTAGCCTACAAAACCCTTGAATTATCTCACCTTTGTGACATTATTTGATGCTAACCATTCTCTAATGGCCTCTATCTTCTCAGGATCCACTGTTATCCCATCCTTTGAAATGATATGCCCCAAATAATGAATTTGTTTCTGATAAAATGAGCACTTGCTCAATTTGGCATACAATTGATGCTCCCTTAATACTTGAAACACCATCCTCAAATTATTTTCATGCTCTTCCTCTGACTTAGAATATATAAGAATGTCATCCAAGAAGACAATGACAAACTTGTCCAAATATTCTCGGAAAACACCATTCATTAAGCACATGAAAACAACTGGTGCATTTGACAACCCAAATGGCACCACTGTGAACTCATAATGACCATACATTGTCCTGAAGGTGGTCTTTCTCATATCTTCTTCTTTAATCCTTACCTGATGATATCCTGATCTGAGATCTATCTTTGAAAATATCTTTGCATCCTTCAATTGATCAAATAGATCATCAATCCTTGGCAGAGGATACTTGTTCTTAACAGTTACTTTATTCAACTGTCTGAAGTCAATGCACAATCTCATTGTTCCATCTTTCTTTCTCACAAACAAGACTAGGGCACCACAAGGTTACACAGTTGGGCGTATATACCCCTTCTTTAGAAGTTATTCAAGCTGCATTTGAAACTCCTTCAACTCTGGTGTACTCATTCTGCAAGGAGTCTTTGATACTGGCACTGTTGCAGGCATTAAATTTATATAGAAATCAATGTCTCTCCTTGGGGGTAGTCCTGGTACCTCCTTGAACACATCTTCAAAATCTTCTAGGACTGCATAATCCTCCAAATTTGACACCTTATCTCTAGGTGTCTCCGTCAAATGAGATGAAATTATTTGACACCCTTTTCTGTAACATTTCTTCAGCTGTAATGATGAAATTTCTCTAATGGTTACTGCCCTGAGAATTCCCTATACTTTCCTTAGTTTCCCTTCCTCATCTAGGCAAGTAAATGATTTGTTGTGACAATCTAAGAGAGTATGATGTTGGTCCAACCAATCCATCCCAATTAGATAGTCATAGGAACCTAAACGGAAGATGTTTAAATATTACTTGGTGTTCAGTCAATTCATGTCTATGAGGCATGACTTAACCATCTCATTAAATTTTCTTCTAGCTCCTGTAGTCAACTACACCAACCAGGATTTCCCATGCTTGCTTCGTGGCAATTACAAACTTTCCACCATATTAGGGTCTATATAACTATGATTATCTCCTGAATCAATTAAAATAGCAATGGTTTGGTTGTTTATCATACCTTCCACTTTAATCATGTGGGATTGATACTCTGCTTCCTTGTTGTATAGGGCTGTATAAATGCTTGGCACATATCTGCCCATGTCCTCCACTGTTTTAGCTTTCTTTACATTGTGAACAACCCTACCTTTTTCACCTCCATGAGGACAATCTATGAACCTATGATCTCCTTTACAACCCCAACATTGAATAGGTTGTTTCCTTGGCCTTTGACTCTCTGTGTCAATTGTTCTGGGTTCTTTAGGTGTTTGTTGTCCTTGTGGATTATTTATGAAGAATGGTGGCTTAGCTCCCTTCTTCCTCCGATCCATCTTGAATTTCTTATTTTCCTCCCAAGCCTTTTGGAAATATGGCCTTTCTTTATGTTGATCATATAGGAATTTAGCTCACCCTATGTTCTCTTCCAATGTCTTGTAATCATCATACTATATTTTTTCACTAATGAGTGATGGAAATCCACTCAAATAACTTTTAATTTTGACGGTGTCATCCTTGATGAAGGAGACATACTTCAACAGTTCTAGAAACCTTTTCTCATATTCATCTATGGTCATACTTCCAAGCTTGAGTTCAAAGAACTCTTTCATTTTGTTCTCATAATATCTCTTAGTCAAGTATTTATTCTCAAAATACTTCTTGAATTCCCTCCAAGTAACACTCTTCTATTTAATGTGTTGCAACTGCACAAGTTGATCCCACCACATGGAGGCTTTTCCCTTGAGTTGATATATAGCAATTCTACCTTTTGCATGAGAAAAATAATTATACAATTGAAAATACTTTCTCATGCCCAAGAACCATGTCTCTGCATCTTCTTCCTTTTTGTGCTCTCCATCAAATGTAGGAGGTTTGATTTTGTTCATTTCTCCTCATAGTTCATCTACCCTAGACCTCTTATACCTTTTGACAGGGGATGGAATCGAGTTGTTGCATGTTCTCTTATTGGAATGCCTTGGGGAGTGATGGTTATGTCTACTAATACTTTTTGCTTTTCTTTTCTCATCCAAAGGCTTGTGACTTACATATTTGCTTAAGCCACTCTCCTTACTCAATTTATTTTCTATTCTGTTCAAAACCTCTAATAACTTTGTGTTGAATTCATCCTGCTTCTCTTTGGCTCTCATAAGCCTTTCATTGTCAGTTTTATGGCTTTGGACATCCTTCTGCAAATTCTTAATGGTCTCTGCCATAATAATGTTTTTATTCCTTTCTTCTCCATTTCCATTGGAGTTCATTCCTTCAATGCCCAAATGGACATCCACCCCTCTTCTCTCATGTTGCTGACTATAATTCCCCTATGCTTCTTCCATTTCTATGGATTTTGCACTGGTCTGATCTAATCTAGTTGTTGTTAATTCTGCAAAACGTGTAGCCATCGAAACTTATCAGGCTAACAATTCAACAATTCATGAAAAATATGAACCATTTTGGTTCAATATATACATCATAATTATCTCTTCTGATTTCCTGGCATTATCACCATGACAATTCTATATAATACCCAAGTATTGAAACCATAGACACCTGGTGCCTTCAGAGATACATCTGGGGAAGAAGGTGGTTTACCGAAACCACTTTCGACAAGACACGGTATCTCATGTTTCAATATGTCAAATCCAACACTCGTGGAGTGGGCGACGTATAATCACATCACCTTGTTTCACTCCTTCAGCACTTCGCAACCATGTGACGTCAGCTAAATGTTGCCATGTAATGAACTCAAAATTTAATCATTTGAAATGGATTAGTTGAGCATGGAAACCCAACTCTCTTGTACGTAATCCATCTGCGCTTCATAATTGGAATTCTATAACTACTAATCCTCAAGTATGAAGGTATCTTCTTATCCATAAATGAAGTAATCTCCAAATTGCTCGACTTTCTTCTCTCTGTAAAAGAATTTCGGTATCCACAAACTGATATACATGGACAAGGCTAAATTCAACGAGACTGGTTATTCGGGCAACATGCTAGACTTTCTTGTGAATAAGGAGGAAAGGGTACTTGCACACATTCTAGTGACTAAATTCCACACATAGTCAGTTGTAGACTCACAGTTGGAAGTCAGGATGAATCCCACTATCAAGGATTTATTCATCAATAGGCCAGCTGCTAAGAAGAAAAGGAGAAAGCGATAGAAGGAGGAATCCACAGCTGAAACGATCGAAAGTGTTGGAGAGAATCAACTAGTCTTATTAGATTCTTTAAAGGAGGAGATCACTAATATGAAGTGAGTCTTCAGCTAAAGTTATGTATGTTTTTAATGAATTTGGAACAGCTGGTAGCAGAGGTAAGGAGCACCAGAGATGATAGGCATGTTCTTAAATGGCCCTTTTACAACAGGATAACTGCTATCATTAGCTTTTTTTGTAATTTTGGGATTAATACGATTATATAAATATAGAAGCAGATTTTGGACTATTTATTACAAAATTCTATCTGGTGGTGTCATGAGTCTTGTTTTATTTTATAGTATGCTTTTCTTGTAAGCCTATATTTCACTTCCATCTGTCTGAATCGGAGGAATATAAAACTCAAAATTATTTTTAATTAATTCTCCGATGCGGTTGTCTGTTTCTTTTTCTTCTAATATTATGCAAATTAAAGTCAGACTCATCGCCTTCCAAACGACTTCGTGCGCACTAAAATTCAGCCTGTACATCTATATTATCATGCATAGTAACATCACAAGGTAAAACGTGTTTCCTTGCACCTATATCCATTATGCATTTCTTCTATGTCACGTCGACAAATTGCATGCACTACTTTTGCATTGTGCACCAATATCCACTGTGCATAGTTTTGGTATTGCACACCGATACTCCACATGCATTTTGCCCTATGAATTGCACCATGTCAAATTTCAATATGTTCGATTGTGAAAAATAATCTATGCACACTATTGAATACACATTCGTGAGACAACTTATACTCATACTATGCAGGTACCAACAAAACTCCTTTGTGTTATGCAATCCTTGTTCACCCCATGTGTACATTACTATGTGTGTGCTCACTATGCAAGGATAAATTCAATGCGTGCATCCACAAACAATATTCTTTCGTGCGGTGCCACAATTTACCACGCACACTTGCACGCCAAAATTTTCCGTGTGGTGCCAAAAATTTACCACGCACACCTGCACACCAATATTATGAAATTTGGTCACTTTGAAATTAATCTTCTGTGAAAATTCACTTCACTTGAACCCTTCCAACCCATCTAGGCTTAGAGTTGAAACTGAAGCTCTAATACCAATTTGTAATGTCCCCCGACCACCCACAGGTCGGGGAATTCCACTCCAGAGCAATATCTCATGCTCTGATACGAGTTGGTAACATCCCCATCCTTAAACAGACCGGCCATGCTACTCTAGGGAATTCTTTCGTTCTCTTACTAAAGAACATATGGTAACATACCCAGTATTCAACTGATCTATGCCACATAAATTTTCTCTTCAAACTGCATGCAACTTAAACATATACATACAACACTCTTGTGTAATCTTTACATATAAACATAAACAAACAATTACATTCTGTAACATACAATTTCATATTGAAATAACAATAAACACAGATATGTAGCATATACAGGGAAATACCCATAACCATATAAGCAATTGTAATCACATATATGATAAATCATAACATAAACACGTAAATAACAATGCAACATATAATTTTATCATATGATTGGTACTTATATTGGAAAGATAGTCACCAACTGCGTAGAGACCGTCCACGAACCTCCCAACCTTAGACTACACTGTTCATCACTCTCAATAGTGAGTCACCCCCGAGTTGGGACCGAACTTCACCCAAGTAAAGGGGTTCCTAACCAGGCTAGGGTTCATAGACAATAGGAAAGACTCTATCTCGGGTGCTCACTCAACTAACATCCTATAGTCTCTCACTCCCCACATGCCTGTCCCACCCAAGGAAGTGTGCCCCTTCTCTTCTCAACAGTCCCTTGGTTGCCCCACTTCCCTTCCAGGGCTTCAGCAACAGGCCAGACAAGAAGTCTCTGAGCACTGTAGCTATAGTTTATCACCTTCGGGAATCAATCCTCAACAATTCTCTCACTCTCGGAGAATTTCTCACGGGATTGACAACCCACCGTTATAATTTTCCATGGGCCTGACAACTCGCTTCTTCAATCCCGCTCCCAAGATAACCAGGTACACCAACTAGAATGGTTAAGGAAACAGGCTTGGATATAATGAAATGAATGTCTCAAGGATAATGCACTGCATGAGTGAAAATGGTCATGGAGTCATTGACTGGATAACTAAGTGACGAAAGGAATTATCGTGAAAATGAATCGTGAAGTATGATAGTCAGAATGATGGTCAAGTTGTTGGTATCGTCCGCTGATGGTGAGAATGATCCTCCAAAAAGTGACCAAATGAGATAAGTCTCCACGATATGAATGCATGTACCCAACTTGACACTTGTCATATCGGAAGTTACTTTGGTCCACTTGTTCCCAACTTTAGAACTTGAGATAAAATAATTATCCACACTTTATGCTTTAGGAAATATTAATATAATATTCCTTTTTGGCTTAAGATCTCTAGTTTATCCCTTTCCCTTGACGTTTGGCCCTCCCTTTCCCTAACTAGTGAAGTTCAGTCCCCCATTGTTGTAGGAAAATCTCCCTGCGGACAGGTAGATCACCTCTAAGGCTTGACCTTAACCCTAGACAGAAAAATGCTTAACGTGGACACTGACTTTCTTTCAAATCTATCTAAACTAATGCATGAGAAGGGAGAATATAAGAAGTACCTTTCAATTGACGTTTGTCCCTGCACGCTCTGAGTTGCACTCCAATCCTTTGCTCCTCACTGAGGTCTGTGGATAAAACAAGATACGACCACTTCCTACTCTATTGACATTAGCTTGAAAACAGATCTATCACTAAATGATAAGTTTATGTAACATCAGACACAAACTAGAAAGAAACAGGACAAGCGTGTCATATTAATGAGAATAATGACAACAGTACTTACAATCGTAGATGCGAATGCAACAGCTTCGTCAAGTCCTCTTCGTCTAACCCTTGCCTGAAAGATCCACAACCTGGATAACAGCAGCTTCACTGATCACTCTCCTTCGGCTGACTGTCAGTTTCCTCCAAGATCATAAGTTTCGTATGTTCAATTCTTTCTTCTCTTTCCACCATCATAGAGCCTATTTATATAGGTTAAGAGGAGCTTAACCTCTTGGGTTATGTTTAGAACCAGTTGGGAACCTTCTCCATAGATCAGGGATCTGTTGATGAAAACAAGAATTTGAGCACAACTGCCTCCTAATCTCGAATGTTCCTCCCCTTATTCTACTCAACGGACTAACAACTGACCCAGAATAGGGAGCGCTCCCCCAAAAGGGGCATCAGAGCGTTGTAGCGCTCCTGGTGAGCCTTGTGAAAGCGCCAGCGCTCTCAATATGAGAAGCACTCCTCCAGAAGGGCCTAAGGGGCATTATAACACTCCTTGAAGCATGGCAGAGGAGCGCCAGCACTTCTGCAGCTATAGTAGGGGAGCATTCCCCCTCCAAACCAGTGTTTCAGGGTCTCTATCAGGTGTCAAGAGCTATTTGATTCCAGTAGACCAGTTCTCCTCCTTCAAATCAGTCATGTGAGGTGTCATAAGTGCCTCCTGAATGTCGTTATCATGGTATCATGTCTAAACATCATTTGCGACACTAGTGATCAACTTGCGACACTTGCGAAAGTTGTAGGGAAGATGCGACACTTACGATGATTGATAGGGACAATATGACACTTATCCATTTGAGCAATTTTGACGTGTAACAGAATGCCCCCCAAAGTATGAAGTCAGAAGATGCGAGCTGATGACTGAAATGCTTTGTAGACATTCAAGCAAGGGTATAGACTTGGAGAACCTGATGGAAGCTGCACACAAACATCCAACAAATATCATGACATGTTCCAAAACCCAAGGCAGGCATACCTATGCCTGGATGATCAAGATTTTCAAGGTATGGCCACCACAAAATACACTGCGGATCCATAATCGTATTGGTAAAAGGGTATAGCCACTGAAGATACAATGTGGATCTATACTTTGATGACTCAGACTGATCATAGCCACAAAGAATACATAGTGGATCTATGAGATGACAAGACATAGCCACGACCAATACAAAGTGGATCTATGTAACAATGTACGTGTTCTTAGTCCAGAACTCCTTCGCAACCTGGGTGAAACATATATCAAAGCGAATTACTCAACCCAAGGTCTTCTAACCAATCCCTGCGTGATACAATTCTAACCATGTGAATAGATGTCTTGGTGTCGAACATGGCAGAAACCACTTGATTACCGGCCAATGAGGTAAACTGTTAACAAGTGCGAGGGAGATCACCATTAATGTCAATGATTCCCAAGGTATCTCAGTACATTCCACCGAACGTGAATAGATGAGCTGAAGTCGAACATTTGTGGAATCATTCGATCAGAGGTCAATGATGTAAACCCACTATCGAATGTGAGGAGGCCTGCCATTGAGGCATGCAAGTCCCAAAGTACTAATTAGTTTCTAAGTCTAATTCTCGGATAATGTGTTGAAGTCGACATGAATAGACCCGTCGAGGGAGGGCCTTGATGTATACCCCATCAATGACTCGAAACGTGTATGAAGATGTAATTGGTAGGTCTAAAGGACATGGACTGACACGGGTTTTGAGACAAAATATTTGGGATGGTTGACTCTCGAGGCAGATACTTCCCTTGAACACTGATGCACAACAGCAAAACATGACATGGACCAAAACTGTGCAATGGATACTGTGACTTGCGTCGGGTGACCCAAAGGAGTGAAAGGAAACTCAAAGATTGGGTCAGTGCAGAGGTTCAGCGGATTATGATATGAGCAAATGACAAAGTGTCGTGTTCAAGGGCGACTCTAAGAAGTGCTAGATGGTGTTCTCAAGGGACTGCTTGGCTTGCTCCTTTCAATTTTTCCCCCATCCAGATAGATGAGTACCTCTTTTTAATTTAACGAGCTCGAGGAGGATAACACATGCTCGATATAACTCACCTTCGGTAAGTTCCTCTTCCTTTGTTTAACGAACCAAAAGAAGTAAGGGTTCGGTCCCATATGGGCCTGTCGATGTGTGCTTTAACGAGTCCAAAGATAGAAAACTCGAAGGTTTTTCGGGATTATAGAGTTTGGAAAAACACTTAAAAGAGAACTCTCTCAGTTCCTTTTTCGTACAGTAGTCCATCGAGACCAAAAAAGGGTTAAACTATCACTCGAAAGACGCCCTTTCTAACCTTTTAACGAGTGTGAAAGGAAGCAAGATCACTCGACAATCTTTTCATATTTAGAGAGTCTGAAAAGGGTTTAAAGGAGACTCCAGGGGGGTTCCTTTTTCGTGTGATCATATCTGTATGGGTCCGAAAAAGAGATAAAAGTTTACACGGTTGCGTTCTCATATTGTCGAGGTCTAGAACGAACTAAGACTATGCTCATAAATACAACAAGGTGAAAAATGCATTAGGATTGCCAATAAACTTGCGACGCCAGAAACTATAAACCAGAGATTAGTGAAGCCATTTACACCATTAGAGAAACCCGAAATGACCATACCTTATGAAAAAATGAAATTTTATAAATATGAATTGATTTGAAAAACTCATTTACCATTTCATTTGCAAGGATTTTGTGGAGTGTTGGAGAATCTCGATTGGAGCAAATCTTGTCTTTCTCGTTGTCGGAGCTACGATTGATCATTTTGCACATCATTCGGACCAGGTAGGTGTTCATTCTTATCTCTTTCAATTGCATAGTTTCAAGTTGATTTTCATGGCATAATTAATTTAAAACACAAAGCCCTAGGTCATCCATTTTGAACCAAATCGGCCTCCTTTTAAAAGTTAATAAAATGGGGGGAATTGTTCACAAAAATGTATTGGGAAAGGGTTGTTAATATGTCCACACCCTAACAATTGATTAGACCGAATATTTCAGCCAAAGAAACTTGTGAAAACTCCCCTCATGGGCCCATGCACCCCCTCAAAACGTTTTTTATTTTTACCATGTTTTAATCATTGTTTGGTAAATATTAAAGGGTGTGGTGGTTAAAAATGATGATTGGATACCTTTGGATGTCATGGGCATTTGTTTTCATGTTTTAAAATGCTTTTTAAAAATCGCCAAAATCACAAAAACGTGGGGAATGATGGAAATCTTGAATTTTTGTTTTGTAGGGTATTCGGCAATCATGATTGAATGGAAAGAGCGAGAACATGAGATGGATGATATAGCCGCTCTACGGAGTCCCCATACGCGGGCTGCTTTGAGGGCCTGCAGCTTGCTCATGTTTTTCAAACTGCAAAAAATGAAAAGTGAGGTTCTACTGCTTGAGCACATTATTGGTCTTTGGGACATCACGAAACAGGGATTTCGTATTGGTACACAGCTCCTAACCATTGAGTTGGAAGATGTGTACTTTCTGACTGGCCTCTCAAAAAGAGGGGTCCCCATAGCTTTTACAGGGCAGAGGGCATTACCTGAGTAGGTGGACGTGTATCTGGCACGTCATTGCGTTCCTGGAGCAAGGTTGGTAGGGGGCAGAATCCCTATCAAGGATATACGGGATCTGCCTCTTCGATCCATACTATTTGCTATCACTAGCGCGACTGGTAGCACTAGTGCTCATTTGGCTTCGAGGTCACAGGTGGCCTACGGTGTTCAGTGTTTAGAGCCAACACTGTTCAATTGGAGTGTAGCGTTCCTTCGGAATGTGAAGGAACAAATTTCTCGGTGCAGGAACGGCCAAAAACAGTTTGGCTATGGCTCATTCTTAGTCTCATTTTTCTTGGAGCGCATCCCTCAGATGCAGCCTCAGATCGCGCTGGCAGTACAACCAGTGGATGAGCCTCGGATGGAGAGGTGGACTAGCCTATCTCCGAGGTTAGTTTCGGAGTCAGAGTTCCGTTTTACTGCTGATTTCTTTGCCTGGTTGAGGAGGCAGTACCTCTGGATCGAGGACTTCCCGTATTTCGATGTGGACTTCCGCGGGAGTATGGACTTGATCTTTCCCGAGGGGGAAGATTGGGATGGGTCAGGTAAGAGACTAAGTCGTACCTTGTCTAGTTTTGTTTTTTAAGTTTTTCTTGATGTATATGTATTTTTTTGGGTATGTAAGAGAGTGCTTAATAGATGTTTTGTCTTCAACATGAAGACAAGGGAGTAGTGCGCCCAGCGGATATACCAGTGCCAGGACGTCGTGGCGGTGCCCCAGTTGTAGTAGACCCAGCAGTACCGGTGGTGGGCCTTCGGGAGGTTGAGAGGAACCTCCAAGGCCTCACGATGGGTATCCCTCCTCTACGGAGGGGGGACGTGCCTTTACATCTGCAGCGACACACTGTAGGGGTGCCAGAGAATATCAATTCTCTGTTGAGGCATGTAGTACGTGCAGTTTTATGTTACTCACAGCACAATGTGGTACGAGGAGATTAGAGTCTCCCCGTGATCATATTTTTGTATACCTTGTCAGGCGATATTGTATGGGCGGATGGACCCAATATTTTGCTCTCTTACAGACTTTTTGATGTAATGCAAACATTTCAGTCACGCCATATATATATATATATATATATATATATATATATATATATATA
>ML799076.1:268248-279124 GCA_009831015.1 Picea engelmannii | reverse complement strand
CATTTGGAAAAGGGGCCGATGGAAATAATGGGATGCAGCGCAGTAGGGTGGGTGCGTGCCTTCTTGTTGAAGATTTGGCAGGGTGGGCATTTTTTGACGGCCTCGATGCAATCTTTGAAGATCGAGGGCCAAAAGTAGCCGGCGCGTAGGATTTTTTGGGTTGTGGCCATCCCGGAAAGGTGACCGCCACAAGCACCAAGGTGACAATCGTTCAAAACACGTTCAACCTCTTCGTGAATCGGGCATCGCCGGAGAATGGTGTCAATGCCACGGTGATACAGAGTGTCGCTGAGGATGAGATAACGACGAGAGTGGTGACGGATGCATCGACACTCTTCTCGAGAGATGTTTGGCTGAAAGCATTGGGTTTGAAGGTAGAGGAGAATGTCTCCATACCAAGGGTCAGAGGTGCTGATGAGGAAGAGAGAATCATCAGGAAGAGGGTCTCTAGATTCAATTTTTTCATCGGCACTTGGGAGAGCACAGGTGAGCTCGGCAAACACCAGGGATTTTTTGGCTTTGGCCTTTGTAAACTCGAGATCGAATTATTGAAGAATAACGATCCATTTTGAATATTTTCCCCCAAGTACTTGACGCGTCAAGACGTGGTACTTGGGGTTAGAGTCTGCGATTACCGTGGTGGTGCGTAATAGGATGTAGTGGCGGAATCGTTGGACAGCAATGACAGCTGCCATAGCCAGTTTCTCGACATGTGAATATCTGAGTTCGGGTCCGGATAAACTCTTTCTCAGATAATAAATCACGTGTTCTTCGCCGTTAGCATCCTCTTGAACCAACACCATCGCAATGGTGGAAGTAGAGGAGGCCAAGTAAAGGATATAATCCTTTGTATATTTGGGAGGATGTAACAAAGGAGCATGGGTCAAAGCGTGCTTGAGAGCATTGAATGACCATTGAGCAGTGTCATCCCAGATGAAAGGGACGTTCTTTTGCAATAGCCGCATAAATCCTTTAGTGATCTCGGCGTAATTGCAGATGAAACGGCGAAGAAAGTTTGCTTTGTCATGCAAACTTTGAAGTTGGGTTAAGTTGGTGGGTGGGGGTAAGGCTAGAATGGCCTGGATCTTCAAAGGATCCACCCTGATCTCGTCTTTGGAGACGATGAAACCGAGGAGTCAGCCGGATTCGACAGCAAAGATGCATTTGTGTGGGTTTAGAAGAATATGATAGAAATGACATCGAAGAAAAATTGCCCGCAAGTGACCAATATGATTGGGTCGGTTGGATGAATGGGCGGGTAAATCATTGAGATAAGGTTCTGCAATATGTTTGATGTCATGGAAAGCGTACGACTTGGCTCGCTGGAAAGTGGCACCAGCGTTTTTAAGGCCAAAAGGTAGCTTTCGGTAAGAGAAAGTTCCCCAAAAGCAGATGAAGGTTGTCTTATGTTGATCAACATGTAAGATTTCAATCTGGTTGTATCCGGAAAAGCCATCCATGAAAGAGAAGATCACGCTTCCTGCGCAATTATCGATGATTTGATCGATAAAAGGTGTAGGGTAGTTGTCCTTGGGACAAGCTT
Source organism: Picea engelmannii (assembly GCA_009831015.1). Classification (NCBI taxonomy): domain Eukaryota; kingdom Viridiplantae; phylum Streptophyta; class Pinopsida; order Pinales; family Pinaceae; genus Picea; species Picea engelmannii. Next base: position 277,581 of record ML799076.1, on the reverse strand, counting down.
TGTTGAGGTCACGATAATCTACGCAAACATGGATGGTCCCTTATTTCTTGGCAACCGAAATGATGTTAGAGACCCATTCCGTCAAAGGGACAGGGTAGATGAAGCCAGATTTTAGAAGTTTTTCAACTTCTGCCTTTATAGCTGCCAGTTTCTTAGGGTGAACCGGGCGGAGTTTCTGTCGAACTAGTTTTGCGTCAGGGTAAGTCTTGATTTCGTGTCTAACGATTGAAGGATCGATCCCTGGCATTTCCTCGTAACTCCATGCGAAGACATTCAGAATTCCTTGAACAAAGCGATGTAAGAAGCCACTTCGGCAGGCGTGCAATTAGCACCAAGATTAATGTTTTCCACGACACCTTCGTTGACTAAAATGTCAATCGTGATTGTAGTAGAGATGTTACCCATGTTCCCCTTAGAGAAAGTATCTTGAGTGAGGATAGGAGATTGTGGAGCGTCGGAAACATCAGGGGGGAAGACAGATTGTCTGTCTTGAACTTCTTCCAATGGTGGAAGAAAAGAGGATCGATGGTGGTTGTCATCCGAGGGAAAATCGTCAATGTTCAGCATTTCCATAATAGATTCATCCGAAGGAAAAATGTGGGAAATGTAATCAACGGCAGATGATAGGGAATTCAACCACGAGGGCACCGAATAAGTGTCGGGTGCCAATGAATGTGAAGTGTTCGAAGAGGGAGAGGCAGATTGAATAGCTATGTATGCGGCCTCGACTGGGCTAAGTGGCATGGTGTCACTGAGTCCATCGAATTCCAAAGGACTAGGCACGATCCAAGGGTCAGATGATTCCAAGGATTGATAGGGTGAAGTCGAGATCATATTGACGGCGGCAATATGAGGTGTAGTAGGTGGAAGTGGTGTAGGGAAGGTACCCATGAGGCTAGAATCTTTCAGTAAGCCAACACCAACACTTTCATACGTAACTAGGTGATCTCCCAAAAAGGGAATGTTGTTGGTGGCAGGGATGCGGGCATCGGGTGTACAGAAATCGAGTTGATCGACGGTGAAAATTTTGCCTTGATGAGGGAATTGTACACATCGAAACACCGACGAGGATACAACATTCATAGCGTAGAACCAACTTCTTTCGAGTAGTAGATTTTAATCGAGGGGAGCATCGACCACTTAGACATCAATGGTAACAGTTTTACCGCCCAATTGAACGGCGAGGGATTGTAATAACCTGTGAGGATGGAAACCTCGTCCATCGAAAGCGCGTAACATCGTGGGGGATTTGTTAAGGGCAGGTGATTTCAAACCTTTCCAACAGGATAGAGACATGACACAAGTGGAGGCTCCCTCATCTAGGATGGTTCGATGGATTTGTTGATTATGAACAACAACATCGATTTGGAAAGCTAGCTGGTGGGAGAGTCACGGTTGATGGTTGTCCAGATTAAACACGATGTAGTTTGATGAATCGGGATCAAAAGCGTTAATGGCAGCTAAGAGCGTCCTACGTTGATTACGACAGTGTTGTAGAACTTCCAACGCGGACATGGCACACGGGGCTTGGGCCAAATCTTCTACAATATTGTAGTTTTGGGCAGCCCGTGAATTAGGATTGAAAGTGGATTTTCGGATGGTTCTCTTAGGAGGGCGTAAGATGGAGTCAAAAGAGGGTTCCTCAATTTGAAGTGGCCCGGATGGAGGGTTGACAGATGGAGGATTAACAGAAGGATCTGGCGAAGAACCATTAGCAGTCTTCGACTTGTCGGGTTTAGCTGGCGTGTCGTATGTCGCAGAACGAGTGGTTAGATTAACCCCGTTGAACATGCAAATGTGTGCGTTGGTCGAGGATTCATCGTGGGGTTGGCTGGAACTGCCCCCCGGCATGGGGGTTTGTGCAACCAAAGATTGTTGTTGCGGAAACGGCTGAGTGAGCACAACGGGTTGTGAATTTCCCTTAAAAAATTTAGCCACTTCATCGCGATGTGGGCAATCTCGAGTGTAGTGATCATCACCGCAAATGAGACATGGGAATTTCGGTTTACGCTATGGTTGTTTTCCAGCAGCAGGGGTTTGTGGTTGGGTCTTGGGTTGTTCGTTGTTATTGTTCTTCTTTGTTTTGTTTCTCGCTTTCTTCTTGCCCCCGAGTTGTTGTGAAGGGGTTGATTGGACCGCATTCACATCAGCGACTTGGGTTTGGGTGGGGGTAGAAGAGGGTGCAATCGAACTAGGGGAGGCCGTGGAAGCGGGCCGCTGGATGGTTCCAGTAGACGGAGTAGTAGATTGAGTTTTGACGGAGCCAATAACTCCATCTGCATGCGAAGCAGTCGATGGTTTGGATGGATCGTTATTGGGACGGGTAGCATTTGGTATCAACTCATACAGAGTACCAGATTGTGAATAGAGAAAGTCTAAGTACTGAGCTCGGGCGATGGCTTCTTCCTCAGTGACCACGCCGCCCATGGCAACATCACGAGCGATCTTGGGTAACAATGATTTCGTGAACCATTCCTCTAATAATTGGTCAGGGATGAGTGCTTTGATTAGCCTTCGTCGTCTTCTCCATTCATGGATATGATCGGAGATGTGTATGGAAGTTGTTTGACGAAGAGAGGTTAATAGTTCAGTACCCTTCTCGTATCGGATGGGCAGTTGGAAGTGTGTGAGGAAGGACATAGCGAGGGAGTTGAAGTCGTAAAAAGATGCGCGTGGTAATTCAATATAACATTTTGCTCGCAGATGAAGTCGTAAGATGATGCGCATGGTCGGTCTGCGCGCAGTGATGTATTTTATATTAATCATGAGACATATAGAAAATAGGTGCACTGGCCTTTAACATCTAGGTGCTCTGCCCTAATTCCAAAACATAAGCATTCCAACTTATAATAACTGGCTCACCAGCCTATATCTCATATCATATACACAAGGTTCATTGACCTCCATACTGCACACACTTTACTTACTGCACATGGTATCTAGGAATGTGCACGCTAAATCATTTTACTACATAGTTCATGCACACACTATGCCGTGGAAGGTGCATTACAAAATGATGTCAAAACCCTTCACCAACTTAAGTGCACTTACATTATATTTACAATTGGGCTCTGCAAATGTGTTGAACCTGCACAGAATAGATCTAGACAGAAAATACTACACACATTTGCAGAGAGAAATTGAGAAAGAAGAAGCAAGATAGAAAGAATGGAAGAATTCTCATTAACTGTATTCCACACTCAAAGAGTGAAAAATTTACAATATATATAGGATAAATGAGTAACTAATGAGCCATAGTGGTGGTCTAGATTGATTTGGACACACACCAATAGTTACAAGAGTAAACTGCCACCGAGTTTAGTCTCTCAGGCAGTTACGGGAGTGAACTGCCACCTAGTTGAGTTAACTAGTCAACTAGTCTTCAGTTAAATGACTGAACAAAGAGTAGTGACTTAGTGATGATCCCAATGTTGCATGGTGACAAAACCAATGCAACATATAAACTCAACTCAACTAGTCAAGCTAAAGTGTCAACTAAAAGAGAATATTCTTCAGGTGGAATATTCTACCCTAAAATATAGGAGAGTAGATAATGACTAATTATGACTAATAAACAAGTAAAAACCTTAGGAAAAATAAATCCTAGGTGTGTGTTAAGTAACTCCAACACCCCCCCTGAACATCACTATGGTGAAAATAAAGAATGGGTCTCGGCTATGAGGCTATGTTAGGTACCCAAATACAAAAGATACACTCAACTAAACGAGGAAAGAGGGAAAACCTCATGGGAACAAAACCCCCCCTCAAATTACAATGCATAAAATAAAAAAATGAGAAGAAACAAAAACAATTGCTAGGCAACCCTGTCCTTCACTCCAAGAAGACCTCGCAACTATGCAAGTTTGTTCTCTTTGAAGATTTTGTTGAAGATGTAGATGTTTGCACGGATCTGATGAAGTATATGCATCATTGATATTTCCACACATATCCACTTTATCTTCTTGTAATGAACAATATCCAAAAAAAACTTGGATGAAATTTTGAAAACCGTGCGGCCGTTTTCGAAAAAATGCTGAAAATTTATTGATTTTGAAAAGATCATAACGTCACTTTCCGAATTCTGTTTTGGACGATTTGTTTTTTAAAATTGGATATTTTCCCGAGAGGAATTCAAACATCTAATTTTTTTCTGTAAATGTGGCTCAGAAAATATCAGAATGGCGCCTGATGTGCACGGATCCCTTTGTTTTCTCCTGAGATGCATGCATGGTGCATGCAACAATGTCTGCATGTGCCTCCTGAGATGCATACCATATATCTTCCACATGAATTTCAAAAAATAAATCTAAAATGGAGTAGACATCATCTTCAATTATTGGAATACAAATTTCTGCAAAAATGTTTGTAGAAGACTCTTCATAATAAGACGCTTGATCTTCTAATGGATTCTCTTATGGATCTATCTGTTTGACCTCCTGCATGAAATCTTCACAATATTATTTATTCCCAAATAGAACCTCCAATCTGGTCCATAATTCATTTGGAGTTAATCCTTGTGATTCTTCATATACTTGATGGAAAAGTTCGGGAGAAACAGACATGTCGATACTTCCTATGGCCATATCTTGTTTATTGATAAAGTCATTTTTCTCATCGACAAAATTAGGCTCTACTTCCATTGTCATAGTAATTTGGTACAAGCCTCTGCATCTAAGATGAAGCATAATTTTTGGCTTCCATTCCAAATAGTTATGAGGCGTGAGAAGTATTTCCGACGAATAATCCATTTTTTCCTGTCTTCAATCTTTAGTACCTACAAAAATAATTTGGTGTACTTTTTTCTTAGTAGTTCGTTGGCTCTGATACCATGTAAATGTGTTGAACCTGCAAAGAATACATCTAGCTAGAAAATACTACACACATTTGTAGAGAGAAATTGAGAAAGAAGAAGCAAGATAGAAAGAATGGAAGAATTCTCATTAATCGTATTCCACACTCAAAGAGTGAGTAATTTACAATATATATAGGATAAATGAGTAACTAATGATCCATAGTGGTGGTATAGATTGATCTAGACACACACCAATAGTTACAAGAGTAAACTGCCACCTAGTCTAGTCTCTTAGGCAGTTACGGGAGTGAACTGCCACCTAGCTGAGTTAACTAGTCAACTAGTCTTCAGTTAACTGACTGAACAAAGAGTAGTGAGTTGGTGATTATCCCAATGTTGCATGGTGACAAAACCAATGCAACATCTAAACTCAAATCAACTAGTCAAACTAAAGTGCCAATTGAAAGAGAATATTCTTCAGGTGGAATATTCTCCCCTAAAATATAGGAGACTAGATAATCACTAATTATGACTAATAAAAAAATAAAAACATTAGGAAAAATAAATCCTAGGTGTGTCGAGGGATATTACAGTTAACGTTGAGCATAGACACTCAACAGGGTTTCTACATCCTTGACCCATTCCTGAGAGGAAGTGGTGACAATGGATTTCATCACAGGATTTCCCAGAACATGCAAGAAACATGATTCAATCATGGTGGTGGTGGACAATCTTATGAAATCTGGCCATTTTATTCCACTAAAGACTAATCACAAGGAAGATAATGTTTTTGATATCTATATGAGGAAATAGCACGATTGCATGGAATCCCCTAGACAATTGTGTCTGAGAGAGACACGAAATTCACCTCAAAATTATGGAAAGGGTTATTCAAAGGGTTCAGAATGAATATGAATTTCGACACTTTTTATCATCCTAAGTTTGATGGGCAAACATAGAGGGTAAAAAGAGTGATAGAATATATGCTAAGGATGTATGTGATGGAAAAACCATATAAATGGAAAGACTACTTACACTTGGTAGAATTCGACTACAATAATGGGTATCAAGCATCATTGAAGATGAGCCCATTTGAAGCACTTTAATGCAGAAAGTGCATCACTCCAATAAGATGGGATAAACCAGCTAATAGAGCAGTAGTTGGGCCAGAGTTGTTGAAGGAAATGGAGGAGAAAATGCTGAAGATTAAGCAGAATTTGAAAGCTTCCCAAGGCAGGAAGAATATTTATGCTGATAAGAACAAAACCCACAAAGAGTTTAAAGTGGGTGATCATGTTTTCTTGAAAGTGAAAACCAACAAAAGTTCCGTGAAGCTGGGAAGCTGTTTGAAGTTGGCAGCCAGATTTTGGGGGCCATTTGAAATCCTAGAAAGGATTGGAGCAATTACACATATGCTTGCATTACCTGCATCCATGACTGTACATAATATATTTCATGTTTCATTGCTTAAGAAATATATACCTGATTCTAATCATGTTATTGATTGGAATGTGATTCAGGTGGAGCAAGAAGGCATCTTGCAAGTGCATCCTATGTGCATATTGGACCGGAAGAGAAAACAACTCAAGAATCGATCCATAGGGATTGTAAAGGTCTAGTGGACCTAGTACGGTTCTAAGGATGTGACATGGGAGCTTGAGGATGCTATGTAGACATAATACCCACATCTTTTTTGAGATTTTGGAAATCTTGGTGATGTTGTGTAAAGAGTTGCACTAAGGACAATGAAAAAATAAGTGGAGGGGATTGTAATATCCCCAAGGATGAGCGCCAGTTGTATTTATGAATTGTAAACATGTTTTGTAGGCTGGTGAGCCAAGTGTTGATAAGATGGTGGGCTTATGTGTTTATTAGGTTGGAGAGCCTAAGTGTTAAAGGCCAAGAGGCTGATTTTGTATATGTAATTATGTAGTCATTAATAAAATATAAAAAAAATTGCGTGCAGATCAACCATGAAGAAAGAGTGATGGGGGCATAAGCTTCCAAAAGGTTGGGTAAGGGATGAGTCTAAGTGTGTGGTCCTAGGGGCTAAGCTAGGGGGCTTACCTCTAAAGGGGATAATAATTTATTATTATTTCCTAAAGGCTAAGGTAGAAAAATGACCAAGTGTTATCTTAAGTTCCTTGAAAAGGAACGTATGCTAAGTGGAATGCATGCAGCTCTAGGAATATAGGTGTCGTCCTGGGTGCATGTAGTTAAATATGAAGAGTCAACTCATGTTGGGGTTTTTTTTACCTTTCCCCATTCTCCATGAATTTTGGTTCGCTCTGTCATCGACCTCTGCACCCTAATGCATCTCTGGAACCAAAAATTGTGAAGTCGACTTGTGTTATTTTACTGTGACGCCTGACACATCCTGGATATGGGTTGAGCCATGTTGTATCTTAGTGTGGATTGTTTATGTTTTTGGATATCTATACCCAATTTCCTATTGTTGTTGTTACCTGTGAGTTAACCGAATGTGGTTGTTGTTGTTATTATCCTTACCTTACATAAATTGAGTTGAAACAAGTTGAATAAGAAGGTTGTCAAGCCCGTGGTTGAAGAGGTAGGTTGTTAGGCTTGTGAGTAGCTCTCTCTAGGTGAGAGATTTTTCTAGTAAGTGGTTTTCTCGAGAGAGAGTCCAACACTAGCTACAGAGATCTGAGAATTCCTAATACAACCTATTGTTGAGAACATCAGAGGGTGATGAAGCAGTCGATGGACTGTATGAAAGTGAAGGCATATACTCCCGGGTGGAACAAGCATGTGGGGAATGAGAGTCTGTGAGTAGTGGGCGTAAGAAGGCTCCTGGAGAGAATCCTTTTGGTTGCACTGTTCATTTTTACTATAGCCTCATCCTAGTCTAGGATTCCATTGCCCTGGGTGGAGCTTAGTCCTAGCTCGGGGGTGACCCACTGCACAACGTGATGAGGAATGTGGTCTATGGCTAGGAGGCTCATGGAAGGTTTGCACGTAGATGGTGGTGTTACTCCAATTGAAAAGATAAGTATCATTATTGTGCTTAATTTATATGTTATGAATGTTTGTCATGCGTTAATGTTCTCATGTATTCTATTGCGTATATGAAATTACTATTAGTTCCATTGAGTCTATATGGTAGCAGTAATTATGTCTTTATTGTGATTAAGTATTTTAAATTCATTAAAATGCATATCATATATATGTGAATGTTCTGCATGACAACATTACTCAACCTATAGATTCCCAAGGATGTTACATTCATTAAGTCCCTCTACCCTACATATTCTCACTATGTTTAATCATTGCAAGAAAGTGTTGAGATGAAATCCATGAAATTTCAAAAACTAGTAAAGAAAGTTTCATATCATGAGAAATCCTTTGGAAAGAATCCAACTTCTTCAGCTAAAAAATTGTTTACCTTGCTAATAAAGACAATGGTGAACCGTTTGATTCTTCCAGAGGAGAAAGTAGAAGAAGAGGAAATGGAAGGGGAAGAAAGAGTTTCAGAAGAAACAACTTCAAAGGAATGGGGAAGACACAACCAAGGTGATAGATCCAATATCCTTTGTACCCGGTGTAAAAAGAATGGGTCACAAAAAAAAATTACTTCAAAGTTCCATGGGAAAATATCAAAGAAGATAGAGAGAATAAGAAAGATGACAAAGGTAAACCTACAGAAGCAACAAAATATAATCCACCTGAATATGCCCATCACATTGTTGTTCAGTGCAATATAGGAGTAATAAAATATTTATTTAACACTACATATTGTCCTTGGAAAGATACATGGATTTTTGAAACAGATGCAACCTCTCACATGATATTTCAAAAGCACTTTTTTTAAGAATTCAAGTACAATGTATATGGGATAGTGTATTTTCAATACAATTTCATCCTTGAACCCTCGGGAATGGGCACCATGAGGCTTAAGTTTCTTGGAATCACATATTTTCCTTTGCACAATGTACTCTATCTTCTTGAGCTGAAAATGAGGTTGTTGTCTCTTGTGTGTTAGCACTTGGTAAATTTCCTAGAGGTTGAAACAGAAGAAATCTACAAAGGTAAATTTATCCAACAGCTTTTAAAGCTGGGATCTAGCCCTTCCAGCTTCAGAGAGGGATCTTTCTATATGATTTAGCTTTGTTTTTAATTCAGATATTAGGCTAGGTAAAGAAACTATGGGTTTTGTAGTCAAAGAGTTTGTAAATTGGTTGAGACAGTCTACACCTCCATTGGGCTATGGGGTTTGTATTTAATTAAATATGAGAAACAACCAGAAATTTCAAAGAAGACTTTCACAGGGCGAGATAATATACTCACTGGATCTTTTAGTAATTTAAATGATGGACAGAAGAAAAGACAAGAAAGATAACTTCAACTAACAAGCAGTTAAGAATTTCTTAATCGAAGATCTCAGAGGATAAACATTAAAATATTTAGAATCGGAAACAGGGTATCAAAGATAAATCCTGCAACATTACGTTACTCTTAAAGATTAGTTCCAGAAAACAAAATGATAACAGAGAAAGGAAAACATTCAACTTAGAAGATCAACA
>ML799076.1:234001-268198 GCA_009831015.1 Picea engelmannii | reverse complement strand
GATAAACATTAAAATATTTAGAATCGGAAACAGGGTATCAAAGATAAATCCTGCAACATTACGTTACTCTTAAAGATTAGTTCCAGAAAACAAAATGATAACAGAGAAAGGAAAACATTCAACTTAGAAGATCAACATCACCAATGAACATATGCAAGAATCCTGTAAAAGTGCCTCCTCTTTATTAATGGCAAATATCTTCAAAAATAGTACAATTTGATAGCGATAGGGTGTGAGAATCAACAACCCTCAATAATTCGAGAGTTGAAGTATTTATAATTCAAATTACAAACGTTCTTGTCATAACTGATCAGGACATGCTCATTCTATTTTTAGTCTAACTACTTTAACTAATAAAAAACTGTTTGATGACTCAGTACAACTGCATGCAGAATTTCTGGGGTAGGTCGTTGGCGACGTGCCTTCACAACCTCTTCTGACTGGACATGTGACTGGATTGTGATAGCTCGTCTGCTAATCTAGTAGATCACAAAGTTCTTCCCATATGAGATGACTTGGCACTGCGACTTTAAGTAATCTCTGATACACTTCATCCATGTCTGTATACTTAGCAAATGTAGGCTTAATGAGGAATATATATCTAATCTCGTGTTGGATACTAATATCCAACTGCAGGGCATCCATGAATGATTTTCCTTTGATGCTCCCTTGTATCCCTGCAAACTTGGAACTGTCCTTAGACACTTTAGCCAATCTCTTCTTGTAATCAGGGAGTGTCATTAGTTTGTCATTAATGACCTTCAGACCAGGTAGGCCTTTCTTTTGGAGAGCATCCATCTTATTGAAGAACTTTTGTACTCCTTGATCCATGACTTGAACGTTTTCCTCAAGTTGAAGCATTAGACTTCTCTTGGTTAAAACCCTTTTTACCTCAAGTATAGTCTCTGTTCTGTCCTCGATTTTTAATTCTTCGAGTTCCTCTCTTGTGTTGGAATTCAGGAACTTGATGATCTCATTTGCTTGTGCTGGCATGTCTCCCAGCTCCACTCTGATTTTCTCAACGACCTGTTTTCTCCTCTGGAGAAACTCATTTTGTTCAAACATGATTTGAATCATTGTCCATATTTCATTGATGGACTTGGTGATGTCTGTCCATACAATCTCTTTGACCTCAGCCAAAGTCTTCCCTGCCATTGTTTTCTTTTGGAGCTGTTGTAACTCCTTCTTGAGATGCTCTGTTACCTTCTTTTCTTTGGATAGGCTTGTCTGAAAAGAAGTTTTGAGCTCTTGGAGGTTCTCCACTTCTTTCTTAAGCCTACTGATTTCTGTCTCTTGCAGGTTCATTTTCTCCATGGACTTGGCAAGGTCTGTTGTTCCTTCTGGTAGTGACACTGGTGTTGCAGAGGGGATTGCTGTCACTGTTGTGGTGCCTGCTCCTGAGATAGGAATAGCACTCAATGGAATGAATTCCATTGGTTTCATCTTCTCTTTCTCTTTCAGTAATCTTTCCATCTCCGCCTCCATCTCTTTGAGCTGAGCATTTTGCTCCATGAGCAACTTTAGCATCTCATCCTTCTCACCTTCTTTCTCTGCTATCTCCTTCACCTGTGAGTCCTCTGTGGGAGGGAGCTTCAGCGGTTTTCTTAAGGATGTGATGTCTGCATTTTTCTTCTTAATCATCTCTTATGCCGCTTTGAAATTTGTAGGGTCATAGCCGATCTTGAGGACCAACTCTTCCAATGTCTTGATTCTGTTGTCTTTTGCGAAAGATGATATTTTCTCCAGCTTGAGTTGAGTCTGAGCATTGTTCAATGATATCTGAAATTTTGCTGCAGAAGCTGAAGCGTGTGCCAATGTGTGAAAAACCATCTCCCCTGTTTGTTTGTGCAGATCCATCTGATCTGCTAGATGCACGTCCTTCGTTTGGAATTCGAAGGTGGCCCTTTTGTAATCTGAGATCACCTTGGGATCCGGTACCTGTGCTTGAAGGTAAGCCATGTGCATCCTACCCTTTTCTGTGTCAAATGTCGAAATAAGCCTATGCTGAGTTGTGGATGACTGCTTCCGAAACTGGGCATAAGTACTTCTAGTGAGGGTTAGGTTCTTCTTCTTGATCAAATCATACTTTTCAAAAATGCCCAACTTGGGCCCAGTATTGCTTTGCTGAGTATCCAGGGGAGAATCTGTGGATTTCTTCGGTATTGCTGTTGTGATTTCCTTATGCTGGCTCGAACCGAAAGGTGGAATGACCATCTTGACCCCTGTGGTAGCTACTGTGGTAGGTGGGACTTCTTTTTCTACTATCATGCCAGTCGTTGAAACTATCTTTGTCCTCTTGGTGTGCATTTGGAGCTCCTCCGATGACAACTCTGTTACAGGGGGAGACGACTCCTGTCAGGGCCTCTTCTTCTTGGGGACCTGAGGTGTGGTAGTGGGTGTCACACTCGTCGAGGGCACCTATTGTTCCACTTCAACTTGCTGTTCCATTTCAAATAAGGTGTCAGGCACCCATACTGTTTAATTTTCAAATTTTTCGATCTCTGGCTTGGACTCATGAGCATACGGGACATTCTTATTTTTCACCCTCATTCCGAAATGATCCCGCATGGATCATAGTTCCATGTGAAACTCGTAAATAATTTCATATCCTTCAACATTCTATCCGCTTCTTCCCCTATGCCTCGACTATTGCATATGAAAGAACCAATATGCCCCTTGATTCTCAATTGCTGCTTCTTCTTTAGGGAAACAATGTGAATGTCATCTGGATTCATTATCTACCTAATATATTCTAATCCAAAAATTCTTACCGGAACGTACTTTGGCAGCTTGTAGGGTGCCAATTCGCACCCGAAAACTCTGATCTCAGTGTGATTCTGATACAGGAACCAGTCTCCTGTCTTTGCATTGTCTGAGAGATGTAGAATTCTCTGGACCTCTTCATTTATTCATGGTTCAGGCCTGCCGCTAAGCATGCTTACCACCGGGTGATAGAACAGATCAATGAAAACCTTGAAGCTATACTCTTTGAAGTTATGCAAAAGAAGAGAAGTCCATGCTGTGACTGGCCGAGTCCTTCTGTCTGCATCCATCTTCTGCATGGAGAAACTGAATCTGTCGGCTTGAAAATAAATGAACATGTACGCCAGTATAGAAGAATATTTGAACATCCCCTCTGTGCCAAAATTCATGAATTGTTCATGAATACTGTCAGCCAAGAAGGTGTTGTAATTGAATTGAGTTGTGGGATTTTCATCGTTTGAGAAAATGGACAGAAAACCCAGGATGGGCTCGTCTACCCATTGGTCAGAATAATAACCAAGCAGGGCACAAAGAGAAGAAATTATTTGGTTTCCTTTGGTGGAGAACATGGATGAAGGGTAAGGGGGATTTGTGGAAGGGAATTGAGCGGAAGTGGGAAGGAAAAGCTCGAATATCTGAGCTCTCTGAGGAAAGGTCATTTTCTGATATAGCTCAGTGAGGATTTTTAAATTGAAAGGGGGCGCAGATTCAGCATGGGGAATTTGCATCATGTGGTCAATGTCCTCGGGAGTGATGGAGAAGAGGACGTCTCCATATGAAGAGACGATGGCCCTCTGGTCGGGGATATAGTGGGCTTGGCATTTCAGTGCGAATTCAGGAAAGTGATGTATCTGGGGGAAAAGGTACAGTGGAAAATTGGACTCCCAGAGTCCAATTTCGTCACTCTGGTCCAAGAACACCTCTCGTAGCCATGACTGGAGGTCCGAAAAATCAAAGTCGCAAATGGTATCTGCGATCAATCGATCTTTATCGACCAAGGGGATTTTTTCCAGGTCGACAGGAGTAGGAAGAAAAGGATTCTCTTCTCCTTCCGCTTGTCTTGGCTTTGACACCATTTCAGCAACAATACCTGCAATAAACACAATGTTTGTGGGGTAGACTGACTGGGGGTAGACTGACTGTGGATGAAGGTGGCGAAAAAGAAATGGAGGCGTAAGAGTAAAATTTTCTGGTGCGATGGACGAATAGTGAATGAAGAGGGAAAACGGTAATTTTATTTAAAACTGGGTCGGTTGGACGCGGGAAAACGGTCAACATGACAACGGTTATGTTATCCAGTTATTAATGGACAACGGGCCACTTGGGGGTGATATGGCAAGTGACGATGGCCAAAACATATGGATGGCTGACGTGGCTGCTAGGGATTAGAGGTGATGGGAAGTGAAAGTCGCCATAAGGTGTTGGTCATGAGTGGAAAGGGTAAAGACTGACAGCAAGGACTGACAACAGTTATGGGATGCGACACGACCCCGGGAACAAGTGGGACAAGTGGAATCAGTGGAGGATGACATCCATGAGTGACGGGGCCATTAGATATCATGTGTGGGATGGTACTTGAGGACTAATAGGTTGACGCCACATATGACCAAGGGCCCACCGAAGGGAAAAATCCATTCTGGACCCCCCCCCTCGGTTAAAGGCGGGACACTAGGGGGGGTCCGAAATCCATTGTGATCCATTGATCTGTGCACTTGTTTCTTGGCCGCGGATCTTAGCGCGCTCCTTAATACTCATTCCAGACCCCCCCCCTCGGTTAAAAGTAGAATGGATGGGGGGGGTCCGGAATCCATTGTAGACCGTTGATTCAAGCGCTCTATTCTTGGTCGTCTAGATGTGCGCCCATGTTATTACCAATTCCGGACCCCCCTAGTTTAAAGCAGAATGGTCGGGGGGGTCTGGAATGTGTTGTGAGTGGTAGATCTTAGCACCGTGATCGGGACCATTGATAAGTGCAAGAAACATAGATCAGGAGAGAATGACGTATGCACTTTGGGAAAACTTAGGATAAAACCATTTTATGGGTTTTTTCTTCAATTTTACAAAGGAACACCACCATGGGACTTTGAACGACTATTTTTTAAGCATTTGGGAAATGGTGTAATCTTGATTTCAAGCTGGTTTTAATGGACTTTGAACAATAAAGAAACTGACCTACATGCTAACCTATCTTCCTAGGACAATTAACCCAGATTAAACTGTTGGGTTAAGAAATTATTCTACCTAAGGGCTATCTGACCAGGATTAGACAGTCTGGTCAGATTTATTCAGTAATCTAACCTAAGGGCTATCTGACCAGGATTAGACATTCTGGTCAGATTTATTCACTAACCTAGCAACATTAAATTTAAAAAGAACTTGGCCATGCTTGAAAGGTATGGCTAAGTTACTATTATTGCATGGGGATTTTCTTTTCAATTCTTTTATGCCCTCTTTTACTTTTCTTTTCTTTTTCTTTTTCCTTTTCTTTTCTTTTTCCTTTTTCTTTTTACAAATTATTTGCAGAATGAAACATCATTTGTCAACAAAAACGCTACATACAGATAATATCCAAGTCATCAATTGATTCCCATAATTTATGGGGTGATAACAGCGGCTCCACCTGGGGATGGTACTTTCCCTGTCAAGTGCCAAGAATCATGGTTCCTGTCATTCTGAACAAATCTGTCTAGTAGCCTTCATTGGTTTTATTCTCAAAAATGGAAAAACAATGATCAGCAGCTTAGGGCCTTCTCTTCGGGCTTCAACCAACTGACTAATGTTCCACGCTCAGAAAAATTCAAGTAATAAATGAAAATTAAAATGGTATGTACAGTGGAGAGTGGAAAACTCAAATCTTCTACTGAGGTGGTACATAATGTTTCATCATCCTACCATTCACTGGTGCTCCTGGCAGATCTGACCCATCAACATTGTTTAACAAAAAGGCATTGTTTCCTCTGAAAGCTTGGATCATATATGGCCCTGTCCATAGATGGTCAAATTTCCCATGCTTTCCCTTGTCCTCATTCCTGGCATCCCACCTCAACACCAGATCTCCCAGCTCGAAATCATCCTCCTTGGTTCATTTGTCAAAGATTTTCTTGATGTTTTCTTGGACGACCTTTGTTTTGTTGAACACTTCTTCTCTAGTCTGTTGCAAATGGATCATCTGGTTGATTCTTCTCTATGAATCGTTTGGCTCAGCTTGCACCTCTTGAAGTAATTTCATAACAAGGAATCCTAGAGAAGTAGGGAAAACTGCCTCTGTACCATAGACCAGCTGGTAAGGTGACATACCAATTGACCTTTTGGTGGTCAGTCTATCTTCCCATAAAGCAAATACCAACTTATCGTGCCATGATTTTTTGTTTTCCTGCAATGTTTTCTTGATGATATTTACCAAATTTTTGTTTGAGGAGTTTGCCAACCCATTCCCCTGAGGGTAGTAGGCTGTGGAATGCCCCAAACCAATGTGGTACCGGTTGCATAAATCTATGAGTTTCTTCGACCGAAAGGCAGCTGCATTGTCAGTTATGATCTTTCTAGGACAACCAAAACGAGACAAAATATTATTTTCAAGAAATTTGATAATAACAGATTCAGTGGCTTGCCTGCTTGGTACTGCCTCGATCCACTTGGTGAAATAATCGGTGGCCGTGAGAATCCACCTATGTTGTCCTAAAGAAGGAGGGTGAATTTCTCCAATGAAATCGAGACCCCATTGTTGGAAAGGGGCCTCAACTGATATAGGTTTCAGAGGTAAATGAAGGAGTTTCCTTTTTCCTTCAAACAATTGACACTGGTGACATGCTGTTACTTTCTGATGTACGTCTGCAAACAGGGTGGGCCAGTAAAAACTAGCTCTGAGTATTTTGGTGGCTGTAACCTTCCAGTTCAAATGGCCACCACATTCTCCTGCATGAAACTCCTATAACACTTTATCAGCTTCATCTTTCAGTAAACAATTTAAAAGAATACCTGCAGGGTCTTTCTAGTATAAATTTCCTTCCAAAATACAGAATTTCAAAGCCTTCAACTTCAAAAATCTAGCTTTAGTCTTAGTTAAACCAGGGGGATCTTGTAAATTTTGTAAAACAAATATAAGTTCTGCATACCATGGAGAGTTGAGAAATACCTCTCTAATGTTTGGAGTCACCATCTCACCCTGTTCATCTGCAACATGTAGAAAATTAATGTCAAGAGCCTCGAAATTAGATTCAGCCATTAATTTAGCAAGGCCTTGGCCTTTGATTAGTTTTGTGGGATTAATCTCTATATCGTATTCTGAAATTATAGCAACCCATTTTCCCCTTCTTCCATCGGGGTTGTGCTGTGTTAAAATATCCTTTAATACTGCATTCGGAATATAAGCTATGATGTGGGAATGGAGAATGTAGACCCTGAAGTCTTTTATAGCTTTTACCAAAGCAAAAGCTTGCTTCTCCATGATATTGTAGTTCAGGGAAGCATCTCTTAGAGATTTTCTGAAGAAAGCTATGGCTTTTTCATACCCTTCACTGTTCTTTTGCAATAACACCGCTGCTATAGTATGTTCAGAAGCGAAAGAAAAAAGATAAAAATCTTTAGTGAAATAGGGACTGATCAAAACTGGGGCTTCTGTGAGTGCTTGTTTGACTTGTTCGAAGGATTGTATGGACTCAGAGTCCCATTTTATTTTTACGTCCTTTTTAAGCATGTTTGTAATGTTTCGGAGGAGTTCAACCAGATTGGGAATGAATCTTCGTAGAAAGTTAATTTGCCCGATAAAAGACTGTAGTTCTTTGAGGTTTCTTAGGTGTTCTAACTTTAATATGGCCTCGATTCTACTGGGGTCTATTCTGATTCCATCTTTAGAGATGATGTGTCCCAGTAGTTTACCTTCTTCTAACCCAAAGAGACACTTTTTAGGATTTAACGAAATCCCAAACCTTCTACATTTCTCGAAAACTCGTCTAAGGTGTCGCAGGTGTTCATCATCAGATTTGGAAAACACAGTCACATCATCTAAATAAAATATAATAAACTTACCAGATTCTTCCACGAAGGCTATATCCATTGCCCTCTGAAACGTGGCTCCTGCGTTGATCAGACCAAAAGGCATATTCACATACATGAAAGTGCCCCATGGTGTGGTAAAAGCGGTTTTATCTTGGTCGTCCGGGTGAACTAGGACCTGGTCGTACCCTAAGAAACCATCCAACAAAGATATCCTACTGGACCCGACCACCCTTTGCAGGAGGTGGTCCATTTTCGGTAATGGGTAATTATCTTTCAGGGATACTTTGTTCAGATTTCAGAAATCAATACAGAGCCTGATTTCCCCGGTTTTCTTCCGTGTAGGGACTAAATTAGAAACCCACTTAGAGAAATGTAGAGGGACTATGATCTTGGCATCATACATTTTCTTGATTTCCTTTTCTATCAGAGGGAGCAACTTGGGATTTATCCTCCTAAGTTTCTTCCTAAATGGTTTTTGGTCTTCCTTTATGGGAATTCTGTGTTGTATGATGCTGGTATCATAGGCTTTCAAATCTTCATAGCCCCAGGAAAAAACATCTGAATATTCTTTGAATAGATCAATGTATCTAAGCTTTTTTTCTAGGGGTAATGATTTGGACAGTTTGACCATCCTAGGCTTCTCTTCAGTCCCTATATTACAGTCCTCCACCTCTTGTCCATGGGCTTCTATTTTTGGTTTCTTAGCTACATCGTTACTGTCAAAAAGATCTTCTAAAGGAACAAGCCCTCTAGGTAAAACATTGCTTTTCAACTGTAATACATCGACATCCATTTCGTCATCTCCTAACTCTCCTAAATCTACAGTATCTACTCGTGAATCTACAGTATTCACACTATCTATTTCAAAATCAGAATTATTTACATTCTCTTCTTCATTTTCTAAATCTATATTTGTACATTCAAAATCGTTCTTGCATTGTAGGAAATCTTCTATCTGATCATCATTTCCAAACACTTTCCAGTACCTGATATTATCGGGAACCGTCAGTCTACATTTCACCTCAACAGTGTATGGGCATGTTTGGCGAAAAGGAATCTTGCAGGAGGCTACTGACGTAGCCAATTCGTCGGCCAGAATATTCTGTCCTCTCGGAATTACCTGCAAGTCAACCTCATTAAAACACTTCAAAGCATCAAGAAAAGCATTCCTGTAGGCTCTAAGACGTGGATGTTTAGCAACGTACTCCCCTTTAATTTGCTTGATTATTAATTCAGAGTCACCCCTTACCATTATCTGCTTAGCACCAACTTTTTTCAACTTTAGACCAAGAATTAAAGCTTCATACTCGACAACATTGTTGGTACACTGGAAATTTAATTTGTAGGAATGATTTTCTGAATACCTGTTTCGATGATTATGCAGCCAGAACCTAGCTCCTGCTCCTTCTTTACTCATAGCTCCATCAAAATCCATACTCCAGAAATCGGCGGGGAATTCTTCAGTGATCACATTTTTCATTTTTGCTACCTCACCGTTCTCTGGACCTTCATCTTGACTAGATACATCTTCCATCAGCTGAGTATCTTGTTCTTCCATATCACCATCATTGTACAAGATGAATGAATCTAAATCTGAATGGGCAGAGTAAAGGGGGTAGTTGTGTGGTTTCTCTTGACTACTGACCATGTACTTCATCAATGTTGCTCTATACAACCTCCTATGTTTCCCAAACACTGGGATAGTGGCGTAAGACATATCCAGCTGCAGGGTTCCTTTCAACTTAGCTCCCCAAGACCGGGATAGCAACATTCCATACTTAGGTGGGATGTCTGCAACCACCATGTCCATTACCATTCTTTTTGAAGGGATCTGAACCAGGTTGATGCATAGGTCCTTGATCAAACCGATACATTTCACTTTACTGGAGTCGAATGAGTGTAAATCCTTGTATGGTCTGGTGACCTCCAATCCCAGTTTTTCCATTACTGCTTTAGTTATCAAATTATGTGAGGCACCTGAATCCATCATAGCATTGTGCAGTATCAAGTCATGTATGTTTAAAATGATTTAAAAGGGAGCTACATCACCAGTATTGTCTCGACCGTCTACTTCAGGTCCGAAGAGAAGTTTGGGATGATCGTCAGTAAGGTTCACAGTGTCTGAATAAGTCACTGATCCAACAGTCAAGGCCTTGGTGCCTATGTCAGGTTCAATGGCGAGTGATTTTATTACCTGTGAATGATACCCATCTCTGGTCATCAACTCTGTAAGTGGGACGAGAATTTTTATTTTTGCCAATTCCCCTTCAAGGCTAAAGGGTGTAAGAGTTTTTCCTTGGCTCATCAGTTCTAATTTATCCGCCATGTTCTTCGGCTTAGAAGTACTCGGCGGGTTAACATGTGAAGCATCTGGTTGTGATGGTCTTTTCAGAATGGTGATGTTTTTCTTCAAAGGAGCGTCGAATTTACTCTTCTCAGAAATCTTCTCAGCAGTAGTCTTCTCAGGAGTCTTTTCAGGAGTATTTTCAGGAGTCTTTTCAGTAGAAGTTTCAGGGGTTTTCTTGGTTTCGACTGTCTTCTGTGTTTCGGTCGTCTTCTTAGAAGAAGTCCCTTCTGTCTTCGAACTCCCTTCTGTCTTCTTGCTACGCATATTGTACTGTCGGTGTACTTCCAGAATAGCATTCTCAAAGGCCTGTTGTTCCGCATCTTCGACTTCTTCACTTACCTTTGTTTGATTTAGCAAAAAGAGTTCTTGCTCTTCCTGGGTGAGGAAAATAGCCTCATTGTCATGAATGCCCATAAGGTTGATGTGAGTGTCCTCCAATTCTTCAATCACTTCTCCCCCGTCATCGGCATAGTTTTCTTGCAGGGGAGGCCTAATCTGCTGATCTGGGACCCTCTGCTCTCTTTGATCCCAAGGATCTCTCTGTCTGATCTGAGGAGGATTTCTCCTAAAGTTGGGGTTCCGAACTTGAGGCGTCTCTCGGAGGGTTTATGTCTGACACACTCACTCTTTCCAACATTAGTTCTAATGTTCTGACCATAGAATCCCATTTGGAATTAGTGTTCGACATGGAAGGTTCTTCCTTGATCGTGACTCTCCTTTCTGACCTCTAACGGGCCCTTTTCGCCAACAGATTGGCCTCCACACTAATAACACTTTTCTGCATATCCTCTAGGGTGGCAGCATTTCTTTCTCTTAGTTGATAGAACATGTCAGCATCGAATACATCAGGGAATTTAATCAATGCCATACCTTGGGGAGGTTTTATTTTAGTTGGGATTGCATTATACAGGTTGTTAAAATGTGTGCAATAATCTTGGACCATCTCACCTTGGTTTCTCTTTATATTCTCGTATTCGGACAATATCTAGAGAGGGTTTTTCTTTACCTCCCATCTGTCAAGAAAACTTCTTTGGAACACGACAAGGTTAGGGACTGAGGCTGTAGGTAAAGCTTTGAACCATTTCTTGACGTCGTCTGTCAGGCTTTGGGAAAACAATCGCATTTGCACGTCCGCCTCATCAACTTATGGCAAGTCAAAGCAATCATTCATTTTGTCAACATGTTGTTGGGTGCTTAACGGTCCGGTTTCATCGAACTATGGAAGTCTAGTCTGGTAATCTTGGGGCATGGCATGGAGTGGCGCAGCCAACACCAAAGGAGCGTATCGAGCTGCCATGATGGGTGGAGGAGGTTGTAGAGCAACCTCGGTGGTCGGCGATGTAACACCTGAAGATGAGGACGAGGAGGGACTGGGCGGTACTGAGGTAGTGATTTGTAGTTTGGTTGTGGGAGACAAGACTTCTGGGGTTCGGGGTTGCAACACAGTTGGGTCAAAAATGAGTTTAGACACAAAAATATCGGACAATGTTCTAACTAGAATTTGAGGTAGAAAGGTATCAAGATCAACGTTTTGAGAGGTAACGGGTTTTCCTCAAAAGGAGGGTGACTTATGCAGGGAAGTATAACTCCCTGAGTCGGCATCCGAGACCTTTCGCCTGAGTAAATGTTCGGGGTTATCTATCACTATTGCGAGTTCGGGGTTGGGATGAGATCGAGTGTGAACTTTCTTGGAAGCCAGAACTATTTTTGGTTTATATATATATATATATATATATATTTTAATTTTGTGAGTATGAAAATAATATGTGCAAAGTTTGATCAACCTCTAACACTACTTTCTTCTCTGAATCAAACGTTCTTTTAGGGGAAAGAAAATGTGAAAACATCAATTTTTTAGTTCGTCCCTTGTATGGTCGCCATTATGTTAGCACTTGGTAAATTTCCTAGAGGTTGAAACAGAAGAAATCTAGAATGGTAACTTTATCCAACCACTTTTAAAGTTGGGATCTAGCCCTTCCAGCTTCAGAGAGGGATCTCTCTATATGATTTAGCTTTGTTTTTAATTCAGATATTAGGCTAGGTAAAGAAACTGTGGGTTTTGTATTCAAAGAGTTTGTAAATTGGTTGAGACAGTCTACACCTCCATTGGGCTATGGGGTTTGTATTTAATTAAATATGAGAAACAACCAGAAACGCCAAAGAAGACTTTCACAGGGCAAGATAATATACTCACTGGATCTTTTAGTAATTTAAATGATGGACAGAAGAAAAGACAAGAAAGATAACTTCAACTAACAAGCAGTTAAGAATTTATTAATCGAAGATATCAGAGGATAAACATTAAAATCTTTAGAATCAGAAATAGGGTATCAAAGATAAATCCTGCAACATTACGTTACTCTTAAAGATTAGTTCCAGAAAACAAAATGATAACAGAGAAAGGAAAACATTCAACTTAGAAGATCAACATCACCAGTGAACATACGCAAGAATCCTGTAAAAGTGCCTCCTCTTTATTAATGGCAGAACTCTTCAAAAATAGTACAATTTGATAGCGATAGGGTGTGAGAATCAACAACCCTCAATACTTAGAGAGTTGAAGTATTTATAACTCAAATTACAAACATTCCTGTCATAACTGATCAGGACGTGCTCATTCTATTTTTAGTCTAACTAATTTAACTAATCAAAAACTGTTTGATGAATCAGTACAACTGCATGCGGAATTTCTGGGGTAGGCCGTTGGTGAGGTGTCTTTGCAACCTCTTCTGACTTGACAGGTGACTGGATTGTGACAGCTCGTCTGCTAATCTAGTAGATCACAAAGTTCTTCCCATTTGAGATGACTTGGCACTGCGACTTTAAGTAATCTCTGATACACTTCATCCATGTCTGTATACTTAGCAAATGTAGGATTAATGAGGAATATATATCTAATCTCATGTTGAATACTAATATCCAACTGCAGGGCATCCATGAATGATTTGCCTATGATGCTCCCTTGTATCCCTGCAAACTTGGAACTATCCTTAGACACTTCAACCAATCTCTTCTTGTAATCAGGGAGCGTCATTAGTTTGTCATTAATGAACTTCAGACAAGGTAGGCCTTTCTTTTAGAGAGCATCAATCTTATTGAAGAACTTTTGTACTCCTT
Source organism: Picea engelmannii (assembly GCA_009831015.1). Lineage (NCBI taxonomy): Eukaryota > Viridiplantae > Streptophyta > Pinopsida > Pinales > Pinaceae > Picea > Picea engelmannii. Next base: position 254,973 of record ML799076.1, on the reverse strand, counting down.
GATCCATGACTTGAACCTTTTCCTCAAGCTGAAGCATTAGACTTCTCTTGGTTAAAACCCTTTTTACCTCAAGTATAGTCTCTGTTCTGTCCTCGATTTTTAATTCTTCGAGTTCCTCTCTGGTCTTGGAATTCAGGAACCTGATGATCTCATTTGCTTGTGCTGGCATGTCTCCCAACTCCACTCTGATTTTCTCAACGACCTATTTTCTCCTCTGGAGGAACTCATTTTGTTCAAACATGATTTGAATCATTGGCCAGATTTCATTGATGGACTTGGTGATGTCTGTCCATACAATCTCTTTGACCTCAACCAAAGTCTTCCCTGCCATTGTTTGCTTTTGGAGCTACTGTAACGCCTTCCTGAGATGCTCTGTTACCTGCTTTTCTTTGGATAGGCTTGTCTGAAAGGAAGTTTTGAGCTCTTGGAGGTTCTCCCCTTCTTTCTTAAGCCTGTTGATTTCTGTCTCTTGCAGGTTCATTTTCTCCATGGACTTGGCAAGGTCTGTTGTTCCTTCTGGTAGTGACACTGCTGTTGCAGAGGGGATTGATGTCACTGTTGCGGTGCCTGCTCCTGAGATAGGAAAATCACTCAATGGAATGACTTCCATTGGTTTCATATTCTCTTTCTCTTTCAGTAATCTTTACATCTCCGCCTCCATCTCTTTGAGCTAAGAATTTTTCTCCATGAGCAACTTTAGCATCTCATTCCTCTCACCTTCTTTCTCTGCTATCTCCTTCACCTGTGAGTCCTCTGTGGGAGGGAGCTTCAGCTGTTTTCTTAAGGATGTGATGTCTGCATTTTTATTCTTAGTCATCTCTTCTGCCGCTTTGACGTTTGTAGGGTCATAGCCGATCTTGAGGACCAACTCTTCCAACATCTTGATTTTGTTGTCTTTTGCGAAAGATGATATTTTCTCCAGCTTGAGTTGAGTCTGAGCATTGTTCAATGATACCTGAAATTTTGCTGTAGAAGATGAAGCATGTGCCAATGTCTGAAAAACCATCTCCTCTGTTTGTTTGTGCAGATCCATCTGATCTGTTGGATGCACTTCCTTCTCTTGGAATTCGAAGGTGGCCCTTTTGTAATCTGATATCACCTTGGGATCCAGTACCTTTGCTTGAAGGTAAGCCATGTGCATCCTACCCTTTTCTGTGTCAAATGCCGAAAGAAGCCTATGCTGAGTTGTGGATGACTTCTTCCAAAACTGGGGATAAGTACTGCTAGTGAGGGTCTCGTTCTTCTTCTTGATCAAATCATACTTTTCAAAAATTCCCAACTTGGGCCCAGTCTTGCTTTGTTGAGTATCCAGGGGAGAATCTATGGATTTCTTCGGTATTGCTGTTGTGATTTCCTTTTACTGGCTCGAACCGAAAGGTGGAATGACCGTCTTGACCCTTGTGGTAGCTACTATGGTAGGTGGGACTTCTTGTTCTACTGTCATGCCAGGCGTTGAAACTGTCTTTGGCCTCTTGGTGTGCATTTGGAACTCCTCTGATAACAACTCTATTACAGAGGGAGATGACTCCTGTCGGGGCCTCTTCTCCTTGGGGACCTAAGGTGTGGTAGTGGGTGTCACACTCGTTGAGGGCACTTGTTGTTCCATTTTGACTAAGGTTACAGGCACCCATACTGTTTGATTTGAAATTTTTTTGATCTCTGGCTTGGACTCATGAGCATACGGGACATTCTTATTTTTTACCCTCATTTTAGAAATGATCCTGCATGGATCATAGTGCCATGTGAAACTCGTAAATAATTTCATCTCCTTCAACATTCTATCTGCTTCTTCCCCTGCTCCTCGACTATTGCAGATTAAAGAACCAATCTGCCCCTTGATTCTCAATTGTTGCTTCTTCTTCAGGGAAACAAAGTGAATGTCACCTAAATTCATTATCTGCCTAATATATTCTAATGCAAAAATTCTTACCGGAATGTACTTTGGCAGCTTGTAGGGTGCCAATTCGCACCCGAAAACTCTGATCTCAGTGTGATTCTGATACAGGAACCAGTCTCATGTATTTGCATTGTCCGAGAGATGTAGAATTCTCTGGACCTCTTCATTTATTCATGGTTCAGGCATGCCGCTCAGCATGCTTACCACCGGGTGATAGAATAGATCAATGAAAACCTTGAAGCTATAGTTTGTGGAGTTATTCTTCAGAAGAGAAGTCCATGTTGTGACTGGTTGGGGCCTTTCGTGTGCGTCCATCTTCTGCATGGAGAAACTGAATCTGTCGGCTTGAAAATAAACGAACATGTATGCCAGTATAGAATAATATTTGAACATCCCCTCTGTGCCAAAATTGACGAAATGTTCGTGAATACTGTCGGCCAAGAAGGTGTTGTAATTGAACTGAGTTGTGGGATTTTCATCGTTTGAGAAAATGGACAGAAAACCCAGGATGGGATCATCTACCCATTGGTCAGAATAATAACCAAGTAGGGCACAAAGGGAAAAAATGATTTGGTTTCCTTTGGTGGAGAACATGGATGAAGGGTAAGGGGGATTTGTGGAAGGGAATTGAGCGGAAGTGGGAAGGAAAAGCTCAAATATCTGAGCTCTCTGAGGAAAGGTCATTTTATGATATAGCTCAGTGAGGATTTCTAAATTGAAAGGGGGCGCAGATTCAGCACGGGGAATTTGCATCATCTGGTCAATGTCTTCGGGAGTGATGAAGAAGAGGACGTCTCCAGATGAAGAGACGATGGCCCTCTGGTCGGGGATATAGTGGGCGTGGAATTTCAGCACGAATTTAGGAAAGTGATGTATCTGGGGGAAAAGGTACAACGACAAATTTGACTCCCAGAGTCCAATTTCATCGCTCTGGTCCAAGAACACCTCTCGTAGCCATGACTGGAGGTCCAAAAAATCGAAGTCGCAAATGATATCTGTGATCAATCGATCTTTATTGACCAAGGGGATTTTGTCCAGGTCGACATGAGGAGGAAGAAAAGGATTCTCTTCTCCTTCTGCTTGTCTTGTCTTTGACACCATTTTAGCAACAGTACCTGCAATAAACAAGATGTTAGTGGGGTAGACTGATTGGGGGTAGACTGACTATGGAAGAAGGTGGCGGAAAAGCAATGGAGGTGTAAGAGTAAAATTTTATGGTGCGATGGACGAATAGTGAATGAAGAGGGAAAACGGTAATTCTATTTAAAACTGGGTTGGTTGGACGCGGGAAAACGGTCAGCATGACAACGGTTATGTTATCCAGCTATTAATGGACAACGAGCCACTTGGGGGTGATATGGCAGGTGACGGTGGCCAAAACATACAGATCATTGATGTGGCTTCTAGGGATTGGAGGTGATGGGAATTGAAAGTCGCCATAAGGGGCTGGTCATGAGTGGAAAGGGTAAAGGACTGACAGCAGGGACTGACAGCAGTTATGGGATGAGACACGACCCCGGGAATAAGTGGGACAACTGGACTCAGTGGAGGATGACATCCATGAGGGACGAGGCCGTCAGATATCATGTGTGGGATGGGACTTGAGGACTAATAGGCTGACGCCACGTATGACCAGGGCCCTGCCGAAGGGAAAAATCCATTCCGGACCCCCCCCCCCCCCTTGGTTAAAGGNAGGGGGGGTCCAAAATCCATTGTGATCCATTGATCTGTGCGCTTGTTTCCTGGACGCAGATCTTAGTGCGCTCCTTGATACTCATTCTGGACCCCCCCCCCCTCGGTTAAAAGTAGAACGGAAGGGGGGGTCTAGAATCTATTGTAGACCGTTGATTCAAGCACTCTATTTTGGGCCGTCTAGATGTGTGCCCATGTTATTACCAATTCCGGACCCCCCCCCCCTCCGGTTAAAAGCAAAATGTTCGAGGGGGTCCGGAATGCGCTATGAGTCGTAGATCTTAGCGCCGTGATCGGGACCGTTGATAAGTACAAGAAACATAGGTCAGGAGTGAATGACGTATGCACTTGGGGAAAACTTAGGATAAAGCCATTTTATTGGTTTTTTCTTCAATTTTACAAAGGAACACCACCATGGGACTTTGAACCACTATTTTTTAAGCATTTGGGACATGGTGTAATCTTGATTTCAAGCTGGTTTTAATGGACTTTGAACAATAAAGCAACTGAACTACATGCTAACCTATCTTCCTAGGATAATTAACCTAGATTAAACTATTGGGTTAAGAAATTATTCTACCTAAGGGCTATCTGACCAGGATTAGACAGTCTGGTCAGATTTATTCACTAATCTAACCTAAGGGATATATGACTAGGATTAGACAGTCTGGTCAGATTTATTCACTAACCTAGCAACATTAAATTTAAAAGGAACTTGGCCATGCTTGAAAGGTATGGCTAAGTTACTATTATTGCATGGGGCTTTTCTTTTCAATTATTTTATGCCCTCTTTTACTTTTCTTTTCTTTTTCTTTTTCTTTCTTTTTTATTTTTCCTTTTCTTCTCTTTTTCCTTTTTCTTTTTACAAATTATTTGCAGAATGAAACATCATTTGTCAACAAAAATGCTAGATACAGATAATATCCAATTCATCAATTGATTCCCATAATTTATGGGGTGATAACATTGTGCTCATAAGACAATAAGGCCACTTTGTTCACATGATCGGTGGTAAAGTTTACGTATAAAAATATTATCATAGCATGCTTGTTATGACCAAAATGGAAGATTGTTGAAGATAAATGGGACATTTTCCCATACACACAATGTTGCATACCTCTATGATCACGGTGAAGGCTATATAACATAATATAGAATTTTTTTGGCATGCTAAATTTGGTCCTATCAATTATGAGAGTCTTCATTTAATGAGAAAAAATGATATTTATGGTCTTCCTACAAAACTAAAACAATGTGATGCATGTATTCCTGGAAAGCATAACAAACATACTTTCCATGATTATACTTCTAGAGCATGTAGAAATATTGAAATGATTCATTATGATTTGTATGGCCCTATGGATGTTCCTTCTACAAATGTAAATAAATATATGTCATGACCTTTATTAATTATTTCACGACAATGTGTTGGGTGTATTTTTTATGAAAGATAAATCACAAGCTTTTGAAACATTTAAAAATTTTCATGTATGGATTCAAAATGAAGCTCATTCTCATATTGCATCTCTTCGCACTGATAATGGAAGAGAATATACATCTAATGAATTTTAAATTCACCTTCACCAACATGGGATCAAACATAAAACACAAATTAAATAAAATCCCCCACATATCGGTCTAGTTGAAGGAATGAACAAGAAAATCCTAAAATGGTTCATTCCATGATTTTTTTCAAGAATGTTGAATGAATGTTTTGGACTAATTCAATTCTATGTGCAGTTTATGTAAAAAATGGGTGTCCATCTCATGATATAAAAAACAATAATCCATATCAAATGTCGTATGGCCACATTATTTTATTGAGGCATCTCAGGGTCTTTGGTTCCACTTGCTATTCATTGATTCTTAAGGAGCAAAGAAGAAAGATCGATGCAAGGAGTCGGAAGTGCATCTTCTTGGGGTACTCAAACACCACCAAAGGGAATCATATTTACGAGGAGACAAAAAGGAAGTTAATCCTTTCAATAGATTTGATATTTCCTAAATCCACCAGAAAATATGAAATTGTTGAGATAAATCATCTAGACAAATTCACTCATGCAAAGAAATATCATGAATTTGATGATGAGATTCCATAGACTTAAGGGGTTGTAACTATATTTGGTCAATATATGAAATCTTCTTTTGAATCACCATCTTCCCCTCATGAAGAAATTCTCGCCACTTCATTATAAGCAAAAGTTCAGTTGGATGATGTGATTAAGAGGATTTAAAAGTTGAGGCTTTATGAGAACTGAGCATCATCAGTCGAGCAACCTGGACCATCTTAGAAAGGTCCACCATAATGGCTCACAAATACACTTGAAATTGTTCATCTTGATGAGGTCGGAAAGACATGAACCAAATTATGGTCAAAACAAGATGGAGGAAATGGAGATAATTCAAACTCAAGCGATGTAAAAGATATGGATGTTTCATATGATTCTGAGTTGAATTTATGTACTAACCATGAACCAACTTCCTTTAAATAAGATACTTCTCATGATGAATGTAAATAAGCCTTGTAGAAGGAATATGATTCTTTCATAAAGAATGGGACATGAAATTTGGTGTACTCTCCATATGGAACCAAACCTATTGGTTCCAAGTGGGTATTCAAGAACAAGTACAAATTAGATGGCTCACTTGACAAGAACAAAGCAAGGCTCACGGAAAATCGATTTTCACATAAAGAAGGTGTTGATTATTATGATACATTCCCCCCCATAGAAGAATGGGCTACATCCTAACTCTATTTTCCATGGTAGAACACAATTGATGAAAATATCATCAAATGGATGTGAAGATTGCTTTTTCGAATGGAGACTTGAAAGAGAATGTGTTCATGTATCACTCAGAAGGATTTGTTACGAAGGGACAAGAACATAAGTTATGCAATATGATCAAATACTTGTATGTATTTAAACAAGTACCATGAGCATGGTATGAAAATTCAACCAAACATCTAAAATTGAATTTCAAGAATTTCAATCTTGACGATGCAACTTTGTTTGTCAAGAAAGTTGGAAACATTGTTGTATATATTGTAGTATATGTATATTATTTGTTTATAATAGGGAACAATGAGAACTACATTGCATCCATAAATAAAGAGTTGAATAAATGCTTCGAGATGAAAAACTTGGGACCTCCTGAATACTATTTGGAAAATATTTATGCAAAAAATAACTTTTATTCGTGATGTTTGTGACTTCAATCTCACTTCTCATCCTAGTAGTGAAAAAAAGGAGATGAAAAAACATCAACATGGAAGAAACTCTAAGCCTACTTTGCAAACAAGGAGAATGAATAGTTGATGGGACATTGTGCAATGTATGAAGAAGTATCATACAAGAACTCAATGCACCATAAAAATTTGAGTATCTTAAATAACTTATTGAAAAAAAACTATGTAGATACATTAAGGAGGTGTTAAAACACCGCCAAAAAATAAGTATATTGCAAGATGAGTATCCTTCAAATAAAAGACATTAAAGAAAGAAACTAAAATGTTTGAAATTTTTCATCTCATAAATTTTACAAAATCTCTTTTTGACATAATAAAAAATATTTTATTTTCTTTGATCATATTGAAAATAACTTTAAACCCCAAAATATAAATTGGGGCTTGTGAGAGTCCTTAACTAGATATCACAAGTTTGTTTAAAAGGTACTTAGGATCCTTCCTTAAAAAAATTGATATGGTTGTATGCTCTATAGAGGAGTCTAAAGATCTATCACACTCTGTAGAACAAGTCACAAGTTCCTTGTTGACACATGATAGAAGAATCAATAGAAGCATTGCCTCTTTGGAAAGTGCATTTCAATGTCATTCCTTTATTATTAGAGGAATAGGTCGAAGAAATATAAACAAAGGAAAAGGAGGAAGAGGTGTCTCCCAAGTAGGAGACATGTCAACATCATAATAGACATAGTCCACGTAAATTTCCTCATAACAAAAGAAGAAGAGGAAGATATTACAATTAGGTGAACGAGTATGACAAGCCAAAAATCCAATGCTATTACTACAAGAAGTTTGGTCAGTATGAAAGTCAATGAAGGAGAAATAAAGAAGATCTGAACATAGATAGATCCAATGTGACAAAAACTAATGAATATACTTCTTAATCCATGTTCCTTTCATGTAAATAAACTGAAAAATGAAACAATTTAATGATCTCTAAATGATGGATAGTGGATGGAACAATCACATAAGAGGTAAAAAAAACATTTTCTCAAGTTAGATGATTCATTGAGAACTAAAGTAAAATTAGGAGATGATTATCTAGTAAATGTTCAAGGAAAATGAACATGCTCTTTTTTTACCAAGAAAAATGAAAAGCACATTTCAAATGTATATTATGTACGTGATCTCAAACATAATCTTATTAGTGTTGGGAAGTTAAGACAAAATGGGTATGAAGTCATATTTAAAGGTCCCACATGTGCCATTATATACAGGCACCAAGCAGGAGACTCATTGCAAAAATACAAATGACCAAAAACATAAAGGTTCTATCAGTAATGAGTTTTATCGCACAAGTTGTAGGTTGGGAAAATCCTAACCCAACCAGCGAAATGGAAACAACTAAGGGACAATATACCCAATGTCACATCGATATAGGTCTCACACTTCAAGGGTGACTAGGTCACTCTAGGGAGACGATCTTCGTGACCCTCAGGTGATTGAGATGGATGGAAGGGAATGAAGATAAGTACCCCCTAAGGGTTAGTGATGGAAGAGGAAATATGGATTTGATGACTCGTCTCCAGGTGGTTTAAGGTTTACAAGTCTTTGGATTCCTCGAAAAGGTGTTTGTACCTACTCGAGACACAATAAAAGCCACATTTTCATATAGTAATGTTAGGTGGAAAATAAAGTGAAACTTGATGTCCCTAATTGAAAAAATAATCAATGATATACATCAACACATAAAGGATAATAAGGGCTGCAATATAATTGGTAAAATTCCAACTGAATAAGCACCAAACGAGCTAGTAAAAACTAGTTTAGATTAACAATGATAGAAAAAGTCTTTAGCGCAAAAAGAAAGGTTGTCATAAAAATATAACTACGGCGATATTTATCAGCCTTATGGATGTAACAAATTTTTTATTACATCAATATATTTAACCACTAAAACTTTCTCACAACTTGCCAAAGGATGAGTTGTATTTAGTAGATTATGTGGGAAGCTTTTAGGAAATTTCCAATGGTCAAATTAAGAGTTATTGAAGAGTATGGTTAGTTTTTTATGCAACCCTAATAGATGCAGGTTAAATTTTCAACACCAGAAAGAAATAATTGGAGAAATGAAATTCCCGAGTGGCTCAAGAAAACATTTAGAGCATAGATTTGAATCCAGTAGGAACAACTTCAAAATCACAAAATTTCACGTTTCCCAAAGAAACAATTTTATATCTCTAATGCAACAAGTGATGACTAGTGCCTTTAATGATTGAGTTAATTGAGTCAAGAAATAAATAGCTACAGGTACTATGTCCTGGTGGGAGTAAATCCTCTAACTCCCCAAGAAAAGTATCTCTAGGTAGGTTTTAGGCTAAGAGGATATATGCACTTATACTTCTCTTAGAAACCCTTATTAAACCATTAAAATGTAAGAATAAAATGATAGAGGATAAGGTGGCGGTGTATTCCCTTATAATTCCCACCTAGATTTAGCAAAATAAGCTTGTCTTGAAACAAAATGATGATAAAATGCAAAAAATCCTTACCAATTGATGGATGAATGCTAAGATAAAACACCACAATAGCAAAGAAGAGCCTTACAAGGCTAGAGAATCACTTCCATCAACCAAATAACCAATAAAGTATCCATACACAAGAGAAAAAGAGAGAAATAGATAAATGTAGTGAAAATTTTAGTCCAAGTACCTAACCAAGATGGGGGAGTTATGTTTTGAAATGAGATCTTGCGATCCATATTTATACAAAATATCACTAAGATAGTTTGTCCACATAATTTTAGGGTAATCGACAAGAGTAGGGGTCAACAACCCTAATCATTCTGCTTTACACAAATAATACTAAAAAATTCATTTAAAATTCTACTTTTTTCACAAATGAAAACCCTAAGAGTGACATCACCCCTTTGGGAGGAATGTTTTGACACTTTTAGGCCAAACATTGAGTTGGAGATGGTAGGATTGGGCCTCCAAAGGCCATGTGTCTCCAATCCAACCTTGTTCTTCATGATACAAGGGTTTCTTCCTTCAAAACGTCCCATGTTTAGCCATCACCACCCAAATCATCTCAAGCATGACGTGAAGCCTCCAAAAGATGAGTCAAGAAATGAGCCATCTAAGCATGTGCATCGAAGATTACCCTATCAAACAAGTAAGTGCTCAAATATAGTATGTGACTTTCCAAGCTTGGATATGGGAGGGTATTTGTCATGATTGAAGTTTGGCCTTGCAACATATGATATCAAATCATCCTTGAGGTGAGACATGCTTTTCCACAAAGGTTATTTCAACTTAGTATGCTATTCCATTTATTAAATTTTTTGGGAAAGGTTTTTGGTTTGTTATATATATATATATATATATATATATATATTAATTAATTAATTAAATTAAATTAAACAATAAAAAATTAAAAGTTTATTTGATATCATGCAAATGTGGCCTATTGGAATGTGAATATCATCAATAGTACATTGTTTGAGTTACATCAAATTAGCATTGCACAAATATAGATGTGGTGTCCTTTTTTCTCCATAGATAAAATGGTGGAATCAAGGACGATTGATCTCTTATGATGCAGGAGCATCACTTCACCCCAACAACGCACCAGCTATCCAACACATCAAAGAGCGCATTCAAGGAGAAGAGAGGCACCAGACCTATCGATTTCAATTTTCAAATTGAAATTAAATGAATTAAATGATTGTAAGGCTGGTAGATCCTAGACATGATTTTGTGTAGGCTGTAGATAGAGCCTCCTTTAGTGGTTGACAAGATGAGATATAGACCCAATTTGGACTAGACAACCATTTAATGTAACTCATTGTAATCAATGAGAGTAGGTGAGATGGAGGGAAGAGCTTGAGGAGCCCCCTTTTGTAAAAGGATCCTTTTTTTTCTGTTGAGTAGTAGTGGTAGTAGAACAAAGGATAGGAGAGAAAAGAAGAAACCCAAGACTCTGTTGCAGTCCGATATTTGTACACACCGTAATCATATGTTTATGTTAATGAGAAAAAGAGGAGTTTTTACTACATATTATTTTGTGTGTTTATGTGCCTTTCATGAATGTTATGTGTTTTTTCATTTGTATGTTGTAGATTTATGTTAAGTTCCATATCCAGGGATAGATAGAATTTATTTGTCTATGAGTTTGTTGATTTCAATCTGGGTTCTTTGTGGTTTCATGCAAGGGGTTGCATGATAGAGTATTGAGGACTCAGTAAGCTAGTGGAAAGAGTAAACATCTGAGTTCTATGGAATTCAGGAAAAGACGTGCTAGGAGGGTGCATGAGAGTAATCATAAATTCAAGGGGAGAAGCCTCAAGGTTGTCGAATACCTTGGAGGTAAGACTATGTAGAGAAAGCACATAGAGAAAGAACTTCTGGAGGTTCTGTAGAGCTCTTCTATAGGGAATGGAGCAAGTGCAAGGAGTGCACCAAGGAGAAATTTGTTTATATAGTTCTGTGAGAAGAGAAGTGTCTGGGAGAAGACACTTACAAAGTTATTGAATAATCTGTTGGCTCAGCAAGGCGTGCTTGAGAAAGAAGTTGCTAGGAGAGAACTTGCATCTCTTCGAGGGGTAGAAGAGACAAAGACCTTTGAAGTCTAAGCAGTTGAAGCTCAAGGAGGAGAAAGACCTATACAAGGAATGAAATAGACCAAAACTCGGGTGAAGTGTTGATAGACAACCATATGAAGGTTCTTCAAGCTCAAGGAGTGTGCGTAGAAGTGAACTATTCAAGTTCGAGAAGCTCAGGAGGTTGAGCACAAAAGTGTTCCATGAGGAGCACCATAAATCTTCGAAGGAGGACGCCGAAGGGACGGGTCCCTTAGAGACTGAGCAGTTGAAAATATTAGGGGAGATAACATTCCCAGAACACAGATGAGGCCCAAAGTTTCAAGGATCATAGGAGAATAATCAAAGTTCGAGGCCTTCAAAACACTTAGAAAATATTCTAAGTCTGGGATGAAATCAAAAGATCAGGAGGAGGAGTGTCGACAACCATCAGATAAGCTGCAGATGAGAATATTTGGACCATTGAAATTCACATCCAGATACATAGGAGAATGCACAATAGAAAATAGATCTAAACCATCAGATCTAGTGTGTGGACCAACATTCATTGGATCTGGAAGGACACGTGGCAAAGATCCACATATTTTGGAGAACTGAGTACCGGGTGATCAGAGATGAAGACAAGAGAAAGTTTTTGAAAGGAGAATTCATGAAATAATCAGGACCATCCATCAAAAGGGTTGCGTGGAAAGAAGTCAGTATTTCGATGACTCACGACTCGAAGGGGTCAACGGACAAAGTCTTCAGAATTCGCGATAGGCGAAATCGCGACAGAATCCAGATCGTTGGATCGACCAAGGATATGGGTTGTTGATCTAAGGCATCAACATTTTGGCATTTTGAGAGTCGAAGGTTCGAAGGAGAGAAAGATTCAAAAGTCTCGAGTCACAAAGTTTCGACTTCGCGAAGGAGGAACATGGACCGTCGGATCTTGGAGCACCAGGAGACGTTGATCTGGCATGGGAGAATTTCAAAGTTTTGGGGATCGTAAGATCTGAGGCAAGAAGTCTTTCATCCTCGCAAGTTGCGAAGTCTCAAAAATCTTTTGAGGTTTGGCCCCAAGTCACAATAGGGGTCATATGGATGCATAAAAGGAGGAGTTGAAGACCCGTTATCCATTTTCAGGTGTCAGGGATTGAAGTAGTCAGGAAACTCAACGTCAAGAGTCCCGATATCGTGATACGCGACATGCTCAAAGGATTGGTCCTAGGTCACATGACAGGGGAACATGAAGAGAATCCAAGGGAGGATCTAGAGCCCGTTAATCCCTATTTCGTGTTTTGGGACTTGAAGGAGTCAAGGGACTCAATAGGAGGATTCTCCAAGTCATGAATTATGACAGACATTTTTCATAGGAAAGCGGTCACATCTCATGGTATCATGGAGTAAAGAATCGCGCTGGTTGCTCAGTCACGTAGGCAGATTTCCATCAAAGGAACTGTGGGTTCGTTTAATAGAGGTTCCAATAGGGACCAGAGAGTTATTCCATCTCAAGGAGGGAGAACGATCCAGTGACTATGAGGTCACAAAACCCTGAAGGGAGTGGGGGGATGCATTAGGTTGTATCAAAGAAAAATTTCATCTATATATTTCAGGTGAAAAGGATTGAAGGAGAAATTATGGTAAAATCAAGTGGTATCAGAAGAATATGTTCATCTGTATATAGCGGGTGATGTAATATAGGCTGTTCATGCTCTGTAAATATTTTTGCAAGGTGTGAAAAAAGTGGTAGACAACCAAGTGGGCTGGGCCAGAAGAGCCAGTTGCATTCTTGAGGGAAGGATAGCTACTGAAGGCCAAAGTTGTGGTAGAGGCAAGGACCGCCAGTAGAAAATCAAAGAAGAAATTGATAAGGAACTCGTTGAGATAAGAGAGAGAATGGAATAGCTGAGATGGAAGATGCAACAAGAGGATAAATTACGCTGGAGGTACGAATGACCTCTGAAAAGGAAAGCTAAATGGCCTATTTAAAAGTTGTTGGCAAGGAAACAACAAAAAGAGTTGAGGAAGTGGCTGAGGAATGCTAAAGCCCTCATTGACATAGAGTTGGTTTTCACCTATGAGCCAGAAGTTGGAGAAATCCTCAGTGATGAGGAAGGGAGATCAGTTTTATGTCTCATAAAATGCCAGGAGGGCGGAAACCGATTTTCAAATAGCTAGGTGGACCTTGGAAAGATATCAGTGGAAGGTCTCATATACAGCTAGGGGGCAGTGCTGAAAATTCAAATTTCCATATGGGCAATCAGATGGTGTCATTGGATCTCATAGACTGCCAAGTGGGCAGTAGAAAATTCCCAAATTGCCAAGCGGGCAGGGGAAAAGAGATAAGATTGTCTGAGAGTCTCATGAACTCTGTTGAGAGTTCATATCAACAAGGAGTGTTGATGGAAGATGATCAGGGGAGCGTTCTGATCATTGGGGGAATTGAAGTATTCCTACCAAGAAGCCAAGTTGAGGCCAAAGAATGTGTTGCAGATGCAACAACAGAAGAAAGAAAGCTAGCAAAAATTGTCAAGAAGGAAGAAATGGAGGAGACATTCATGTCTACCTGATGCAGGAGCATCGCCAACACATCAAGCGAGCCAACGCGAAGCGGAAGACAGCTGGACAAGCCAACACAAATTTTGAAAAACACTTTGGGATTGTTGCGCAAGTCCTTAATGAAGCCATTTATGAAGGTGCACTTTATATATTGTAAATGGACCTTGAGCGGATAGCTCTCGTCCTTAGGTAGATGAGGCATTTAAGATAGTTAATGAAAAGTTAGATAGAAATTTAATTCTAGATTTGATAGCTAGAGTTTGAGAGGGAAAACGGATATAGACACCCTCCTTTGTACATTGTAACATTAGCCTGAGAAAGAGAAGCAGAAGAGAGCATACAGAGAGCTGTGTATGAAGAACACCCATGTACAGGCATTTGAATTAATAGAATAAAGCTTGATTCAAATTCATGGTGCGTGTTGGTTCTCTGTGTATTGTTGGAATTCTCATGAATGTTTGCTTCCTGTTATACATTTGCTTTTATATGCTGTGTATGTGATTTCATGGTTGAATTGAAATCTAAGAGGAAGAAGGAATTAGTTTCAATTGTTTCTCTATTCTGAGCCAGAGAATTCCTGCAAGGAGTGCAGTTGAATTTGTCCGCAAGGAGTGCGTTGACAAAGGGCTTCAGATAGAGATAATTTTTGTTCTAAGTTCCCAGAAGTACAGTTGAGTAGAAGAGCCATGCAAAGAGTGCGCAGGCCGAGTGAAGACTCAGAGTTGCGACTCTGAGCAAAGGGAATTAAGACTGTTGCTGCAGGTGTGCGTAGAGTCGAAGCTTCAACACTTAGACGTTGTTGAATATTTGCCGCAAGGAGTGCGTGCAAAGAGTTCTCCTTTTTTTAAGAGACTCGGAGTTGTGGAAAATATCAGGAGGAGTAGGCCTTTGAATTCATCGAGGGAATGCACAGAGGGGTTGTGCACCTAAGCGTTCGAGCAAGCGTTGAAATCTCGCGCGCAAGTGAACCAGTCTTCGTAGGGAGAAATACTTGGTTCAGTTCGTAGAATCATCAAAGGAGAGAGTGGATGGTCGAGATTCTTTGAGGAGATTTCATGAAAGTTTCGAGGACCATAGATCTTTTGGAGGTGCAAGGAGATTACGGCGTGAACGTCTGAAGGTTCGGAGCTCAGGAGGGGCAGAGTCGTCGATCCGAGTCACAAGGATCATTGGACCTACGCGCATATCATGTATCGGGGACTCGCAAGGTGAGGTTCCAAAGGTTCGCAACAAGAATTGCGATCTTGCAAGACACGATATCCAGATGACCAAAGGGTAGCGTGTGGGATTGCAGTAGTAAGTGGAAGATAGGTGGCAGATATTTGCAGATCTCGCGAACTCGGAAGTTCACAGGGTGAGCGCCCAAGTATTAGGTACTCCAAGTCATGAGGATGTGAGGTAGTGAGTAGCGAAAGTGCGATAGGATCGTATCGGCATTTCAACACATCGGATATTGGGAGTTGGAGAACCGAGTGTTTGATGTCACGAGTAGCGAAGCCACAATAGAGCGAAGTCCCGATAGATGAAAGAGAAAGTCAGCGTTGACTGACATCTCGGGTCTCAGGGATTCGAGAACCCAACGATCAACCAAGAACTTGCGAAGTCATTAGTTCCAATCCTCCAAAAGAAAAGAAGGGGGGGATCGAGCCGAAGAAAACCTGTGGGTGCATATTTCCCGATAGGGAAATAGAAGAACTGTTGAGTTCTTCGGGCCGTGAACGAAAGAAGTTCCTGAGGAGAGTGGTCGTGCTCTGAGGAGTACGGTTGCGTCATGTTTGGTATTAGAGCCTATTGCTTGTCTGTATATTTCAGGCAAGAGAAGCAATAGGTAAAGGGTACTCTGATACACAACGTCAGGTTTGGTATCAGAGCAAGGAAGTCCTTTGCTTTATGTAGCAGAGAAGAAGAGAATTCACCATGCCACCCAGAAGAGAGAGACAATCACCCGATCCAGAGGATAGAGAGGTGAGAAGAAGAGGCTGGCCGGTAGGAAATCCGGAAATGGAGAGACAGATGAGAGATCTCCAAGCAAGACTCGAGGAGATGGAGAAAACTCAGAGATGCACAGCTAGTGCAGGGGATCTTAGTGATTCCGACAACAAAATAGAGGTTGAACATGAGGAGGAAGTTGCAGCTGAAGATGCATCAACTGAGCGTCTAATTAAATCTATCGCCAGGATGGGTGTGAAAGAGAGGATGGACATCCCAGTCTATGAGGGGAACTTGGATGCAGAAGAGCTACTAGACTAGATTAGAGCTCTTGATACCTACTTCGACTATGAAGAGATCGAAGAGGATAAGAAGGTCAGACATGCTGTCACGCGCTTGAAGGGACATGCAGCCTTATGGTGGGACGAGCTTCAAGCAGATAGATGCTACAAAGGAAATCAAAATATCAAGAGTTGGGATCGAATGATCGTGAAGATGAAGGCGAAGTTCATTCCTAGAGACTATCAAATTACTTTGTTCAGGAGAATGCAGAACCTGAGACAGAAGCTGATGACAGTGAAAGAATACACTGAAGAATTATATCGACTGAACATAAGAGAAGGTCATCGAGCGAGCGATGATGAGAAGGTTTCTAGATATCTGAATGGTCTAAGATACAACATTCAGGATGAGTTAAGCATGATTACCATCAGGATGATGGAGGATTCTTATCAGATGGCTCTGAAAGCAGAGGAGAAGCTGAGCCGAAAGCAAGGGTGAGACAGAAGTCAGCTCAGAGGCAAAGAAGTTGCCCAGGAAAGGACTCAGAATCCTAAGGAGGAATGGAAGAAACCTAAGGGAAAAGTATAAAGAGGTGGGAACTCACAGAGAGGGCCATACATTGAGCAAAAAGGACAGCATAATGAGCAGAGGGGAGATTATGCTGACGCAAACACTTTTTCTCATACCAGAGGTAGAGGAAGAGGTTGAGGAGGAGTAATCACATGTTTCACATGTGGGACGAATGGTCACAAGTTATTCGAGTGTCTAGAGAAAAAGAAGGATAGTGGAGAAGCTCACATCACCGAAGCACAAAAGCGGGATGTTGAGGCTGAAGACAGAAGGCGGAAGGTCACTGATGATGCGTAAAGTTCTCTTAACACCCGAGAAGGAGGTTGAGGAATCAGATCAAAGGACTAAATTGTTCAGAATAACTTGCAAGACCAAGGACTGGGTATGCAAGGTCATCGTAGACAGTGGTAGCATGGATAATCTCGTATCCACAGAGATGGTAGAAAAGCTGGAGCTGGAGACAACTGATCACCCGAGTCCATACAAAGTTTCATGGTTACAGAAGGGACATCAGGTAAGTGTCACCAAACAGTGTTTAGTTGAATTCAAGATAGGTGGATATAATGATAAGGTACTCTGTGATGTTATTCCCAAGGATGTATGTCATTTATTGCTGGGTAGACCATGGCAATATGACAGAAATGTGGTTCACGATGGGAGAATGAACACATATACTTTACAGAAGGATGGGAGGATGCACAGGTTGCTTCCGATAAAGGATAAGGAAGTGAAGTCGGAAGTTAGCAACACAATACTTCTCATGAGTGGGAAGGAACTTCTTACAGAGGTAGATAAGAAGGAATATCCACAATTCCTTGTGGTCAAAAAGCCAAGAATTGTTCTAACTAGCACAAGAGTGGATGATTTGCCAGATGAGATTCAAGAACTGCTGGAAGAGTTCACTGACATCATAGTGGACGAATTACCTCGTTCATTGCCACCGATGAGGAGTGTGAGTCACCGTATTGACCTCATTCCAGGAGCTAGTTTGCCGAATAAAGCCGTGTATGGATTGATGCTGCAGGAGAACGAAGAGGTAAAAAGGTAGGTACAGGAACTGTTAGATAAAGGATTAGTCAGAGAAAGTTTGAGCCCATGTGTTGTTCCGACAGTACTCAGTCCGAAGAAGAATGGAGGCTGGAGAATGTGTACTGATTCCGGAGCGATAAATAAGATAACCATTAGATACAGGTTTCCATTGTCGAGAATGGATGATCTGATGGATTGCCTGAGTGGGGCAAGGTACTTTTCAAAGATAGACTTGAAAAGTGGATATCACCAGATTCGCATGAGAGAAGGCGATGAATGGAAAACAACATTCAAGACAAACGAAGGACTGTATGAATGGCTAGTCATGTCGTTTGGCTTGACGAATGCTCCGAGTACTTTTATGAGGTTGATGAATGAAGTCCTCAGGGAATTCATCGGGAAATTTGTCGTCGTATATTTGGATGACATAATGATTTACAGTAAATCAGAGGCTAAACATCTGAAACATTTGGCCATTGTGATGAGGAAGCTACAGCAAGAGAAGTTGTTGATCAACATGAAGAAGTCCTCATTTATGAAGACAGAGCTCATTTACTTGGGTTTTGTTATTTTAGCGAATGAATTGAAGATGGATCCGAATAAGGTGGAGGTGATTAAGAATTGGCCATCACCGAGAAATATTTTCGAGGTGAGAAGTTTTCATGGTTTGGCTAGTTTCTACCGAAAATTCATCAGGAATTTCAGTGGAATTAGTGTAGAAATGATGGATACAGTAAAGAAGCGACATAAGTCTTTTCATTGGACAACAGAAGCTGAGAAGAGCTTCAATTTGTTGAAGCGGAAGATAACGGAGCAACCAGTGTTGGTGTTGCCAGATTTCATGAAGACATTTTAGGTGAAATGTGATGCAAGCAGGTTTTCCATAGGAGAGGTCTTGAGTTAGGAAGACAGACCAGTTGCATATTTCAGCGAGAAGCTGGATGAGGCGAAACTGAAATACTCCACGTATGATAAATAATTTTATGCTATCATACAGGCACTGAAGAAGTGGAGGAATTACTTGATCCCGAAAGAATTTGTATTGTACAGTGATAATCATGCATTACAGTTTGTGACTCAATAGGAAAAGTTGAATCAGAAACATGCTAAATGGGTAGAGTATATGCAGAATTTCACATTCGTCACTAAGCACATTTCGGGTACTGCTAACAAAGTGGTTTATGCTTTGAGCAGGAAGTGTTTGTTGCTACAGTAATTCCGAGTCAAAACATTGGGTTTTGAAAATCTCAGGGACATGTATGCAAGTGATGCAGATTTTGCAGAGGCGTATGAAGCAACTGAGAATCCAGTTCTCAGAGATAGGAGTCCTTGGAAATATTATATGAACCAGGAAGGTTTGTTGTTCAGAGGCAATCAACTGTGTATTCCAAAATGCTCCATGAGGGAGAATCTATTGAAAGAGAAGCACAGTGGTGGATTAGCAAGACATTTTGGCCATGACAAAACATTCACGAAGCTGAATGAATCATATTTTTGGCCGGGAATGCGAGTAGATATCAAAAGGTTCATTGACAGATGCAGGGTTTGCCAGCATTCGAAGGGAAGGAAGTAGAATGCAGGTTTTTATCATCCATTGCCCATACCAGAGAGGCCATGGGAGGCAATTAGTATGAATTTTGTATTAGGGTTGCTGAGGACACAAAGAGGTGTTGATTCCATCTTTGTGGTGGTGGACAGGTTTTCTAAGATGGCACATTTTATCCCATGCCAGAAGACCAGCGATGCGACTCACATCTCAAATCTATTTTTCATGGAGGTCATTCGACTTCATGGATTGCCGAAAAGCATAGTTTCGGACAGGGACACTAAATTCATAGGGAATTTTTGGAGGACCTTGTGGAATAAATTGGGAACTAACTTAGCATTTAGTTCTTCTTATCATCCTCAGACGAATGGGAAGACATAAGTGGTAAACAAAAGCCTAGGAGACTTGCTAAGAAGCTTGGTGATAGAGCACCATAGCAGCTGGGATAGCATATTGGCACAGGCAGAGTTTGCATACAACGATTCAGTGAATCGAAGTACAGGAAAAAGTCCATTTCAGGTTGTATATGGAATGCAACTGAGGGGAGTTTCTGAACTAAGGGATTCTGGAAAGACTGCTACTAGCAGTGCTAGTGTAGAAGAATTCACTGAAGCGATGAAAGAACTTCACAGCCAGGTGAAGGAGTGATTACTGAAATCAAGTCAGGAGTACAAACACATAGCAGATCAGCATCGGAGACAACTTCAGTTTGAAGTTGGTGATCTAGTTCTAGCACACTTAAGGAAGGAAATTTTCCCAAGGGGAACATACAACAAGCTGAAAATGAAGAAAATTGGGCCATGCAGAGTCCTGAGGAAATTCGGAGAGAACGCTTATAAGATTAAGTTGCCGGATGACATCGGAATATCTCTAATATTAAATATCATAGATTTATACATGTACAGGTCTGGAGAAGCAGAGATTGCAAATGAACAACCAATCATCCAGTGGATGAAGCAGATGCCGATTGCATAAAAGCCACAGATGGAATGCATACTGGACAAGAGAGTAGGAAAGAAGACCAGGAGAAAAGAGTACTATGAATATCTGGTCAAATGGAAGGATCACCCAGAGGAAGATGTCAGCTGGGAGAGTGAAGAAGTGATACAAAAGCATGGACATACCATGCAGGAGCTCATGGACAGGAGCCTAGGAAAGTTTTCAAGCCGAGGAGTATGATGCAAGAGCATCGCCAGCACATCAAGCGAGTCAGGGCGGAGAGGAAGACAACTGGACAAGCCAACACAAATTTTGAAAAACACTTTGGGATTGTTGCACAAGTCCTTAATGAATCCATTTATGAAGTCTCACTTATATATTGTAAATGGACCTTGAGCGGATAGCTCTCGTCCTTGGGTAGATGAGGCATTTAAGATAGTTAATGAAAAGTTAGATAGAAATTTAATTCTATATTTGATAGCTAGAGTTCGAGAGGGAAAACGGATATAGACACCCTCCTTTGTACATTGTAACATTAGCTTGATATAGAGAAGCAGAAGAGAGCATACAAAGAGCTGTGTATGAAGAACACCCATGTACAAGCATTTGAATTAATAGAATAAAGCTTGATTCAAATTCATGGTGTGTGTTGGTTCTATGTGTATTGTTGGAATGCTCATGAATGTTTGCTCCATGTTATACATTTGCTTTTATATGCTGTGTATGTGATTTCATGGTTGAATTGAAATCTAAGAGGAAGAAG
>ML799076.1:182294-212651 GCA_009831015.1 Picea engelmannii | reverse complement strand
AGATTGGAAGACGGTATTACAGGTTTTGGCTGGAGAAGGTTGTGGAAGGAATGTTACAAGGGGGCACCTATTGCTGGGAGTTTTGGACTCAGGGGCCTGCAATCCTTACGGAATCCTGGAGCTAGGGAGTGGGAGAGGCTTTGTTCCTAACTGGCTAGGAGGAAAAGCGTCAGTTTTGGGCAGTTTCAAGTAGTCTGCAACAACAAGAAAGCAAAGGACATACTCCTCCTTCAAGAGGTATTTTTAGAGTATTAATTTTGTTAAGGAGGAAATTTATGATATGAATTTATGTATGAAAATGTGTAATATGTTGTGTAGCCTGTCTATGATTATTTATGACTCGTATGGACTACAAAATTTTAGAATTTATTGTTTAAACTAATTAATTGGCATTTCTCTATCTAAATTTATGTTTTATAAGGCTCTGTTGGAAGATACCTTACATTTTTTCCCTAAGAATCATTATCTTATGGCTCATACCTCTAAAGGTAAGCACAAAACATTGTATATAAAAAAGAAATGTTGTGCTCAATATGGTGAGTGTGGATTAAAGCCTCCAATGAAGGAAAACAAATCCCTCCATCTTCAATGTTTGGTCAGTATTCCTCCAAGTAAAGGAAAAATAAGTCAAGTGAATCCTACAGTTTTTGTGTCATACTTTGGCATGTTGAATCCAAGTGTTAGTTGAAACTATAATCTTTGAATAAATCAATGCAACAACACAAAATTTTAGTGGGAAAACCTTCTTCATGGAAAATAGTATGCTTTATCTAATCAATATTTATATGCATGTTTGGATAGATTTTGGTCCATCGCACCATATGAATCATTATCTTGAGTTGTTTTCTTCCACATTTGAATGTAGAATTTCACATACATGAATTGTAAACTCTACATAGCTTGATGTTTTAGGATTAGGAACTCTACAATTAGATGATGGGTGCATCAATAATTTCCTCCTTTTTCGTAACATATCTATCAATCTAATTTATATTTATTATATCTATCATTTTGGTGATGGGAAAACAATAGAGTTTTCTTCACATGTAGTTGTTGAAAAAATACAAAATCCGGTCATGTTTGTTTCCTCTAGAAGCGTTGGTCATAGTTCTTGACTATAAAAGTTTGGTTATTTTGATCCTTCCTCTAGCCTCTCTTTTATTTAACTTTGGTATAAAATATTTGGATATATAAACTATAAGTATTTGCAGCAATTAATAATACAAAATTTGGTGCTTGGTTTTTCTAAATTTTCTTATACTAGTGGAGTTTCTCTAGGCTATGCTCCTCGAAATAACATCGATATCTTTTTACTAAAGGAAAGTGTTTTTTTATATGGAACCTCTTGATTTTGTACATATTGATCTCATGTCATTTATGGTTTTTTCATTTTCAAGAGATAAGTATGCACTCATGTTTATTAATGAATTCTCACGTCACTCTTGGGTGTACTTTCTTAAGTACAAGAGTGACTTCTTTTCTACATTTAATACATTCAAGTATTTTATTGAGAAACAATCATTTATTTCTATCAATAACCTTTACAGATAAAATGGGGGGGAGTATGTCAACTAGGAATTCAAATATTTTTGTTGAAAACATGGAATTTAGCATCTACACCCTGAAGCAAAATTACATTCATTAAATAAAAAAATAGACATTTAAAGATGAAAAACTAAATGATTTTAATTCAAGAACATGACACCTTATTTATAAGCAATGATTTGTGTCAATTACATTTAGAAAACACTACCTCATATGGTAGTGTTGCATATGACTCCAGAGGAAGCTTAGATCCATGTTAATCGTAATGTGTCTACCTTTAGAGTATTTGGTAGTCTATCACAGACCTTAATTCTAAATGAAAAACGCAAAGCTATGGAGAAAAAGAGCCAACCATTGATATATGTTGGTTATTGTGAGGAAGGAATATAGGTTATTTGATTTCATTTCAAAATATTTATTTTTTAAAAGGGTTGATCATTTTGATGATATCTCCATATCCACACCATCTCCTTCGCCTCCCATATATTATCATACTAACGATGGAGTGGGTCATTCTGAAATTTTTTCTTTTGTAGAACAAGAAGATGATGAACATTTTGAAGATGAAAATAAACCAAAATAAAATCTCCAATCAACACCAATAGAACATGAGAAACCTAAATATGAATAAATTGATCAAGAGAATCAATTGAAGAGGATATTTAGTAAGAAAAAGAGGCCTACCAAGTGTGGATACGAGCCAACTCATTTTAGCTATTTTTCCTCTAACCATCACCATACTCAATCACAAACCACTAATGTCTCCTTTCTAGGTCATGCCATTTCAAATGATCTAGAACAAGTTTCCTGATGTTGTTGGATACCTAAATGGGATGCTACCATGATAGAGGAGTATCACTTTCTTGATAGAAAAATAACACATGGTATCTTGTTCCTCTTCCTAAGGGACAAAATATGGTTCACTGTAAATGGGTCTACATAACGAAATATGTAGTAGATGATTTTATTTACAAGCATACGGTGCATCCTATAGCGAAAGGTTACATAGGTTGAAGGGATTGATTATTCTGAGATATTTTCCCCTTTTTAGACATGTAATCCCTTGTGGTTGTGTTAGTTGTAAAAATAATGTAAATACAAAGCATGATAGGTGATGAGAATGGTCACTGATTGGAGAAGCCCAAGAGTCATTTGTTTTTGTATATATAAACCTATTATATTAATTCCAAATGCATCAATGTGGAGTTACTTCTCTCCACACTCTTGTCCCGAAAGTAGTATTAGAGACATGTTAAATCCATTAATCATTCTTTGGTCGTTCTCTCTCATAGAGTGTATAGAAACACTTGTTTTAGACTAGTTTCAGGACTAGCCACAAACCCTATTTTCGATGGAGTGTAACTCCAAAAATACAATGACCCACAAGCTCACATTGTTATCACAATTACGTCGATATGTTTCCTCAACAACCTCCAAATTTGGTTGTTTGAATCATTTAAAAAAAAACGTTATTGCAAAAGTGGTGAAAGAACATGTAAGTAACATACCTTAGAAAGCATCATCAAAAGACTTTATCCTCCCTTGAATTTCAGCCTTTTTTAATTCACCTTCCCTCTGAAATTTGCATTAGATATCCTTTGGTTATCTTAGTTACTTGTAGATATTCAATATGCTCAAGTGTTAATTAAATGAGAGACCATTTCCTCTTAATAATACCTTTATGTAGCTTCCTCAAGGGGTCACCTTCTAATGATCTTTAACCACTTTCCTTATTTAAGGGCTAATGCACTTCTAACCACTTGTCCAATTAGTAATTTCTCCATTAACTTTATTATTTAAATAATTTATTTTGTATCCACTTTGACTTACAATACACTCATCACTTCACTTTTGTTTTTTACCTTCTAACCATCTTAAACCACTTTCATTATTTTAGCGCTAACACACTTCTAACCACTTGTCCACTTAGTAATTTATTCATTAACTTTATTATTTACATAATTTATTTTGTATCCACTTTGACTTATAGTACACTCATCACTTCACTTTATTATTTAAATAATTTCTTCTTTGCAACTACTTGACTACTTTGACCTTTTGGGGGTTCTAGATAACTCATGAGGGTTCTCCAACTTCACATGGCCATAAATATCTAACTGTGAGGAGTTAAGTGACGTTCCACATACCACTGAAAATGGCATGACATGTACTATCCATATAGAATAGTATTACATTCAAATATATTAAAACTCATACCATTATACATCAAACAAACTTTGGTCCATTACCCAAACCTTTGTTCTACCGGAATTGCTACCGAACGTTATTCAAGGGTTGAAATCAATGACAACCAACCCAAATAATCAATAGGTGATTGGAAATAAGTTCCAAAATCAAACTAGTCTCCTTGAGTTGGATGAAGAAGGTTCCATATGGTTGCAGCCACAAGCAGCCTTGGACCAAAGAGAGCAGTGTCTTTGTTAAAGTGTCAACTGAAAGAGAATATTCTTCAGGTGGAATATTATCCCCTAAAATATAGGAGACTAGATAATCACTAATTATGACTAATAAACAAGTAAAAACCTTAGGAAAAATAAATCCTAGCCGTGTCAAGGGATATTACGTTAACGTTGAGCATAGACACTCAACAGAGTTTCTACAGCCTTTACCCATTCCTGAGAGGAAGTGGTGACAATGGATTTCATCACAGGATTTCCCAGAACAGGCAAGAAACATGATTCAATCATGGTGGTGGTGGACAATCTTATGAAATCTGCCCATTTTATTCCACTAAAGACTAATCAAAAGGAAGATAATGTTTTTGATATCTATATGAGGAAATAACACGATTGCATGGAATCCCCTAGACAATTGTGTCTGACAGAGACACTAAATTCACCTCAAAATTATGGAAAGGGTTATTCAAAGGGTTCAGAACGAATATGAATTTCGACACTTTTTATCATCCTAAGTTTGATGGGCAGACATAGAGGGTGAAAAAAGTGATAGAATATATGCTAAGGATGTATGTGATGGAAAAACCATATAAATGGAAAGACTACTTACACTTGGTAGAATTCGACTACAATAATGGGTATCAAGAATCATTGAAGATGAGCCCATTTGAAGCACTTTAATGCAGAAACTGAAGCACTCCAATAAGATGGGATAAACTAGCTGATAGAGCAGTAGCTGGGCTAGAGTTGTTGAAGGAAATGGAGGAGAAAATGCTGAAGATTAAGAAGAATTTGAAAGCTTCCCAAGACAGGAAGAAAATTTATGTTGATAAGAACATAACCCACAAAGAGTTTAAAGTGGGTGATCGTGTTTTCTTTAAAGTGAAAACCAACAAAAGTTCCGTGAAGCTGGGAAACTGTTCGAAGTTGGCAGCCAAATTTTGCGGGCCATTTGAAATCCTAGAAAGGATTGGAGAAGTTACACATATGCTTGCATTACCTGCATCCATGGTTGTACATAATCTATTTCATGTTTCATTTCTTAAGAAATATATACCTGATTCTAATCATGTTATTGATTGGAATGTGATTCAGGTGGAGCAAGAAGGCATCTTGCAAGTGCATCCGGTGCGCATATTGGACCAGAAGAGAAAACAACTCAAGAATCGAGCCATAGGGATTGTAAAGGTCTAGTGGACCTAGTACGGTTCTAAGGACGTGACATGGGAGCATGAGGATGCTATGCAGACATAATACCCACATATTTTTTGAGATTTTGGAAATCTTGTTGATGTTGTGTAAAGAGTTGCACTAAGAACAATGAAAAAATAAGTGGAGGGGATTGTAATATCCCCAAGGACGAGCGCCATTTGTATTTATGAATTGTAAACATGTTTTGTACGCTGGTGAGCTGAGTGTTGATAAGATGGTGGGCTTATGTGTTTATTAGGCCGAAGAGCCTAAGTGTTAAAGGCCAAGAGCCTGATTTTGTATATGTAATTATGTAGTCATTAATAAAATATAAAAATTGTTGCATGTAGATCGACCACGAATAAAGAGTGATGGGGGCATAAGCTTCCACAAGGTTGGGTAAGGGAGGAGTCTAAGTGTGTGGTCCTAGGGGATAAGATAGGGGGCTTACCTCTAAAGGGGATAATAATTTATTATTATTTCCTAAAGGATAAGGTAGAAAAATGACCAAGTGTTGTCCTAAGTTCCTTGAAAAGGAACGTATGCTAAGTGGAATGCATGTAGCTCTAGGAATATAGGCGTCGTCCTGGGTGCATGTAGTTAAATATGAAGAGTCAACTCATGTTGGTTTTTTTTTTACCTTTCCCCATTCTCCATGAATTTTGGTTCGCTCTGTCATCGACCTCTACACCCTCACGCATCTCTGGAACCAAAAATTGTGAAGTCGACCTGTGTTATTTTACTGTGAAGCCCGACACATCCTAGATATGGGCTGATCCATGTTGTATCTTAGTGTTGACTGTTTATGTTTTTGGATGTCTATACCCAATTTACTATTGTTGTTATTACCCGTGAGTTAACCGAATGTGGTTGTTGTTGTTGTTATCCTTACCTTGCAGAAATTGAGTTGAAACAAGTTGAATAAGCAGGTTTTCAGGCCCGTGGTTGAAGAGGTAGGTTGTTAGGCTTGTGAGTAGCTCTCTCTAGGTGAGAGATTTTTCTAGTAAGTGGTTTTCTCGAGAGAGAGTCCAACACTAGCTACAGATCTCTGAGAATTCCTAATACAACCTATTGTCGAGAACATCAGAGGGCGATGAAGCAGTCGATGGACTGTGTAAAAGTGAAGGTAGATACTCCCAGGTGGAACAGGCATGTGGGGAATGAGAGTCTGTGAGTAGTGGGCGTAAGAAGGCTCCTATAGAGAATCCTTTTGGTTGCACTATGCATTTTTCCTATAGCCTCATCCTAGTCTAGGATTCTGTTGCCCTGGGTGGATCTTAGTCCTAGCTCGGGGGTGACCCACTGCACAACGTTATGAGCAATGTGGTTTATGGATGGGAGGCTCGTGGAAGGTTTGCACGTAGATGGTGGTGTTACTCTAATTGAAAAGATAAGTATCATTACTGTGCTTAATTTATATGTTATGAATGTTTGTGATGCGTGAATGTTATCATGTATTCTATTGCGTATATGGAATTATTGTTAGTTCCATTGAGTCTATATGGTAGCAGTAATTATGTCTTTATTGTGATTAAGTATTTTAAATTCATTAAAATGCATGTCATATATATGTGAATGTTCTGCATGACAACATTACTCAACCTGTGGATGCCCAGGGACGTTACGTTCATTAAGTCCCTCTACCCTACATATTCTCACTATGTTTAATCATTGCAAGAAAGTGTTGAGATGAAATCCATGAAATTTCAAAAACTGGTAAATAAAGTTTCATATCATGAGAAATCCTTTGGAAAGAATCCAACTTTTTCAGCTAAAAAATTGTTTACCTTGCTAAGAAAGACAATGGTGAACCGCTTGATTCTTCCAGAGGAGAAAGTAGAAGAAGATGAAATGGAAGGGGAAGAAAGAGTTTCAGAAGAAGCAACTTCAAAGGAATGGGGAAGAGACAACCAAGGTGATAGATCTAATATCCTTTGTACCCGGTGTAAAAAGAATGGGTCACATAAATAAAATTACTTCAAATTTCCATGGGAAAATATCAAAGAAGATAGATAGAATAAGAAATATGACAAAGGTAAACATACAGAAACAACAAAATATAACCCACCTGAATATGGCCATCACATTGTTGCTCAGTGCAATATAGGAGTAATAAAATATTTATTTAACACTACATATTGTCCTTGGAAAGATACATGGCTTCTTGAAACAGATGCAACCTATCATATGATATTTCAAAAGGACTTTTTTTAAGAATTAAAGTACAATGTATATGGGATAGTGTATTTTCAATACAATTTCATCCTTGAACCCTCGGGAATGGGCACCATGAGGCTTAAGTTTCTTGGAATCACATATTTTCCTTTGCACAATGTACTCTATCTTCTTGAGCTGAAAATGAGTTTGTTGTCTCTTGTGCTCATAATACAATAAGGCCACTTTGTTCACATGATCGGTGGTAAAGTTTACGTATAAAAATATTATCATAGCATGCTTGTTATGACCAAAATGGAAGATTTTTGAAGATAAATGGGACATTTTCCCATACACACAATGTTGCATACCTCTCTGATCACGGTGAAGGTTATATAACGTAATATAGATATTTTTGGCATGCTAAATGTGGTCCTATCAATTATGAGAGTCTTCATTTAATGAGAAAAAATGATATTTATGGTCTTCCTACAAAACTAAAACAATGTGATGCATGTATTCCTAGAAAGCATAACAAACATACTTTCCATGATTATACTTCTAGAGCATGTAGAAATATTGAAATGATTCATTATGATTTGTATGGCCCTATGGATGTTCCTTCTACAAATGTAAATAAATATATGTCATGACCTTTATTAATTATTNCCATGATTATACTTCTAGAGCATGTAGAAATATTGAAATGATTCATTATGATTTGTATGGCCCTATGGATGTTCCTTCTACAAATGTAAATAAATATATGTCATGACCTTTATTAATTATTTCACGACAATGTGTTGGGTGTACTTTTTGTGAAATATAAATTACAAGCTTTTGAAACATTTAAAAAATTTCATGTATGGATTCAAAATGAAGCTCATTCTCGTATTCGATCTCTTCGCACTGATAATGGAAGAGAATATACATCTAATGAATTTTAAATTCACCTTCACCAACATGGGATCAAACATAAAACACAAATTAAATAAAATCCCCCACATATCGGTGTAGTTGAAGGAATGAACAAGAAAATCCTAAAATGGTTCATTCCATGATTTTTTCCAAGAATGTTGAATTAATGTTTTGGACTTATTCAATTATATGTGCAGTTTATGTAAAAAATGGGTGTCCATCTCATGATATAAAAAACAATAATCCATATCAAATGTTTTATGGCCACATTATTTTATTGAGGCATCTCAGGGTCTTTGGTTCCACTTGCTATGCATTGATTCTCAAGGAGCAAAGAAGCAAGATCGATGCAAGGAGTCAGAAGTGAATCTTCTTGGGGTACTCAAACACCACCAAAGGGCATAATATTTACGAGGAGACAAAAAGGAAGTTCATCCTTTCAATAGATTTGATATTTCCTAAATCCACCAGAAAATTTGAAATTGTTGAGATAGATCATCTAGACAAATTCACTCGTGCAAAGAAATATCATGAATTTGATGATGAGATTCTAGAGACTGAAGGAGTTGTAACTATATTTGGTCAATATATGAAATATTCTTTTGAATCACCATCTTCCCCTCATGAATAAATTCTCACCACTTCATTATAAGCGAAAGTTCAGTTGGATGATGTGATCAAGAGGATTTAAAAGTTGAGGCTTTATGAGAACTGAGCATCATCAGTCAAGAAACCTGGACCATCTTAGAAAGATCCACCATAATGGCTCACAAAGACACTTGAAAGTGTTCATCTTGATGAGGTCGAAAAGACACGAACCAAATTATGCTCAAAACAAGATGGAGGAAATGGAGATAATTCAAACTCGGGCGATGTAAAAGATATGGATGTTTCATATGATTCTGAGTTGAATTTATGTACTAACCATGAACCAACTTCCTTTAAATAAGCTACTTCTCATGATGAATTTAAATAAGACTTGTAGAAGGAATATGATTCTTTCATAAAGAATGGGACATGAAATTTGGTGTACCCTCCATATGGAACCAAACCTATTGGTTCAAAGCGGGTATTCAAGAACAAGTACAAATTAGATGGCTCACTTGACAAGAACAAAGAAAGGCTCACGGAAAATCAATTTTCACAGAAAGAAGGTGTTGATTATTATGATACATTCCCCCCCATAGAAGAATGGGCTACATCCTAACTCTATTTTCCATGGTAGCACACAATTGATGAAAAAATCATCAAATGGATGTGAAGATTGCTTTTTCAAATGGAGACTTGAAAGAGAATGTGTTCATGTATCACTAAGAAGGATTTGTTACGAAGGGACAAGCACATAAGTTATGCAAGATGATCAAATCCTTGTATGTATTTAAACAAGTACCATGAGCATGGTATGAAAATTCAACCAAACATCTAAAATTGAATTTCAAGAATTTCAATCTTGACGATGCAACTTTTTTTGTCAAGAAAGTTGGAAACATTGTTGTATATATTGTAGTATATGTATATTATTTGTTTATAATAGGGAACAATGAGAACTACATTGCATCCATAAATAAAGAGTTGAAGAAATGCTTCGAGATGAAAAATTTGGGACCTCTTGAATACTATTTGGAAAATATTTATGCAAAAAATAACTTTTATTCGTGATGTTTGTGACTTCAATCTCACTTCTCATCCTAGTAGTGAAAAATAGGAGATGAAAAAACATCAACATTGAAGAAACTCTAAGCCTACTTTGCAAACAAGGAGAATGAACAATTGATGGGACATTGTGCAATGTATGAAGAAGTATCATACAAGAACTCAATGCACCATAAAAAATTGAGTATCTTAAATAACTTATTGAAAAAAAACTATGTAGGTACATTAAGGAGGTTTTAAAACACCACCAAAAAATAAGTATATTGAAAGATGAGTATCCTTCAAATAAAACACATTAAAGAAAGAAACTAAAATTTTTGAAATTTTTCATCTCATAAATTTTACAAAATCTCTTTTTGACATAATAAAAAATATTTTATTTTCTTTGATCATATTGAAAATAACATTAAACCCCACAATATAAATTGGGGCTTGTTAGAGTCCTTAACTAGATATCACAAGTTTGTTTAAAAGGTACTTAGGATCCTTCCTTAAAAAAATTGATATGGTTGTATGCTCTATACAGGAGTCTAAAGATCTATCACACTCTGTAGAAGAAGTCACAAGTTCTTTGTTGACACATGATAGAAGAATCAATAGAAGCATTGACTCTTTGGAAAGTGTATTTCAATGTCATTCCTTTATTATTAGAGGAATAGGTCGAAGAAATATAAACAAAGGAAAAGGAGGAAGAGGTGTCTCCCAAGTAGGAGACATGTCAACATCATAATAGACATAATCCACACAAATTCCCTCATAACAAAAGAAGAAGAGGAAGATATTACAATCAGGTGAACGAGTATGACAAGCCAAAAATCCAATGCTATTACTACAAGAAGTTTGGTCAGTATGAAATTCAATGAAGGAGAAATAAAGAATAACTGAACATAGATAGATCCAATGTGACAAAAACTAATGAATACAATTCTTAATCCATGTTCCTTTCATGTAAATAAACTGAAAAATGAAACAATTTAATGATCTCTAACTGATGGATAGTGGATGGAACAATCACATAAGAGGAAAAAAAAAACATTTTCTCAAGTTAGATAATTCATTGAGAACTAAAGTAAAATTAGGAGATGATTATCTAGTAAATGTTCAAGGAAAATGAACATGCTCTTTTTTTACCAAGAAAAATGAAAAGCACATTTCAAATGTATATTATGTACGTGATCTCAAACATAATATTATTAGTGTTGGGAAGTTAAGACAAAATGGGTATGAAGTCATATTTAAAGGTCCCACATGTGCCATTATATACAAGCCACCAAGCAGGAGACTCATTGCAAAAATACAAATGACCAAAAACATAATGGTTCTATTAGTAATGAGTTTTATTGCACAAGTTGTAGGTTGGGAAAATCCCAACCCAACCAACGAAATGGAAACAACTAAGGGACAATATACCCAATGTCACATCGATATAGGTCTCACACTTCAAGGGTGACTAGGTCACTCTAGGGAGACGATATTCATGACCCTCAGGTGATTGAGATGGATGGAAGGGAATGAAGATAAGTACCCGCTAAGGGTTAGTGATGGAAGAGGAAATATGTATTTGATGACTCTTCTCCAGGTGGTTTAAGGTTTACAATTCTTTGGATTCCTCGAAAGGGTGTTTGTACCTACCCGAGACACAATAAAAATCACACTTTCATATAGTAATGTTAGGTGGAAACTAAAGTGAAACTTGATGTCCCTAATTGAAAAAATAATCAATGATATATATCAACACATAAAAGATAATAAGGGCTGCAATATAATTGGTAAAATTCCAATTGAATAAGCACCAAACAAGCTAGTAAAAACTAGTTTAGATTAACAATGATAGAAAAAGACTTTAGCGCAAAAAGAAAGGTTGTCATAAAAATATAACTACGGTGATATTTATCAGCCTTATGGATGTAACAAATTTTTTATTACATCAATATATTTAACCACTAAAACTTTCTCACAACATTCCAAAGGATGAGTTGTATTTAGTAGATTATGTGGGAAGCTTTTAGGAAATTTTCAATGGTCAAATTAAGAGTTATTGAATAGTATGGTTAGTTTTTTATGCAACCATAATGGATGCAAGTTAAATTTTCAACACCAGAAAGAAATAATTGGAGAAATGAAATTCCCGAGTGGCTCAAGAAAAAATTTAGAGCATAGATTTGAATCCAGTAGGAACAAATTCAAAATCACAAAATTTCACGTTTCCCAAAGCAACAATTTTATATCTCTAATGCAACAAGTGATGACTAGTGCCTTTAATGATTGAGTTAATGGAGTCAAGAAATAAATAGCTACAGGTACTACATCCTTGTGGGTGTAAATCCTCTAACTCCCTAAGGAAAGTATCTCTAGGTAGGTTTTAGGCTAAGAGGATATATGCACTTATACTTCTCTTAGAAACCCTTATTAAACCATTAAAATGTAAGAATAAAATGATAGAGGATAAGGTGTCGGTGTATTCCTTTATAATTCCTACCTAGATTTAGAAAAATAAGCTTGTCTTGAAACAAAATGATGATAAAATGCAAAAAATCCTTACCAATTGAAGGAAGAATGCTAAGATAAAACACCACAATAGAAAAGAAGAGCCTTACAAGGCTAGAGCATCACTTCCATCAACCAAATAACCAATAAAGTATCCATACACAAGAGAAAAAGAGAGAAATAGATAAATGTAGTGAAAATTTCAGTCCAAGTACCTATCCAAGATGGGGGAGTTATGTTTTGAAATGAGATCTTGCGATCTATATTTATACAAAATATCACTAATATAGTTTGTCCAAATAATTTTAGGGTAATCGACAAGAGTAGGGGTCAACAACCCTAATCATTCCGCTTTACACAAATAATACTAAACAATTCATTTAAAATTCTACTTTTTTAACAAATGAAAACCCTAAGAGTGACATCACCCCTTTGGGAGGCATGTTTTGACACTTTTAGGCAAAACATTGAGTTGGAGATGGTAGGATTGGGCCTCCAAAGGCCATGTGTCTCCAATCCAACCTTGTTATTCATGATACAAGGGTTTCTTCCTTCAAAACGTCCCATGTTTAGCCATCACCAGCCCAATCATCTCAAGCATGATGTGAAGCCTCCAAAAGATGAGTCAAGAAATGAGCCATCTAAGCATGTGCATCGAATATTACCCTATCAAACAAGTAAGTGCTCAAATATAGTATGCGACTTGCCAAGCTTGGATATGGGAGGGTATTTGTCGTGATTGAAGTTCGGCCTTGCAACATATGATATCAAAGCGTCCTTGAGGTGAGACACACTTTTCCACAAAGGTTATTTCAACTTAGTATGCTATTCCATTTCTTAAAGTTTTTGGGAAAGGTTTTTGGTTTGTTATATATATATATATATATATTAATTAATTAATTAAATTAAATTAAACAATAAAAAATTAAAAGTTTATTTGATATCATGTAAATGTGGCCTATTGGAATGTGAATATCATCAATAGTACATTGTTTGAGTTACATCAAATTAGAATTGCACAAATATAGATGTGGTGTCCTTTTTTGTCCATTGATAAAATGGTGGAATCAAGGACGATTGATCTCTTATGATGCAGGAGCATCACTTCACCCCAGCAATGCACCAACTATCCAACACATCAAAGAGCGCATTCAAGGAGAAGAGAGGCACCAAACCTATCGATTTCAATTTTCAAATTGAAATTAAATGAATTAAATGATTGTAAGGCTGGTAGATCCTAGACATGCTTTTGTGTAGGTTGTAGATAGAGCCTCCTTTAGTGGTTGACAAGCTGAGATCTAGACCCAATTCGGACTAGACAACCATTTAATGTAACTCATTGTAATCAATGAGAGTAGGTGAGATGGAGGGAAGAGCTTGAGGAGCCCCCTTTTGTAAAAGGATCCTTTGTTTTCTGTTGAGTAGTAGTGGTAGTAGAACAAAGGATAGGAGAGAAAAGAAGAAACCCAAGACTATGTTGCAGTCCAATATTTGTACACATTGTAATCAGATGTTTATGTTAATGAGAAAAAGAGGAGTTTTTACTACATATGATTTTGTGTTTTTATGTGCCTTTCATGAATGTTATGTGTGTGTTCATTTGTATGTTGTAGATTTATGTTAAGTTCCATATCCAGGGATAGATAGAATTTATCTGTCTATGAGTTTGTTGATTTCAATCTGGGTTCTTAGTGGTTTCATGTAAGGGGTTGCATGACAGAGTATTGAGGACTCAGTAAGCTAGTGCAAAGAGTAAACATCTGAGTTCTATGGAATTCAGGAAAAGACATGCTAGGAGGGTGCATGAGAGTAATCATAAATTCAAGGGGAGAAGCCTCAAGGTTGTTGAATACCTTGGAGGTAAGACTATGTAGAGAAAACACATAGAGAAAGAACTTCTGGAGGTTTTGTAGAGCTCTTCTATAGGGAATTAAGCGAGTGTAAGGATTGCACCAAGGAGAACTTTGTTTATATAGTTCTGTGAGAAGAGAAGTGTCCGGGAGAAGACACTTACAAAGTTATTGAATAATCTGTTGGCTCAGCAAGGCGTGCTTGAGAAAGAAGTTGCTAGGAGAGAACTTGCATCTCTTCGAGGGGTAGAAGAGACAAAGACCTTTGAATTCTAAGCAGTTGAATCTCAAGGAGGAGAAAGACCTATACAAGGAATGCAACAGACCAACACTCGGGTGAAGTGTTGATAGATAACCATATGAAGGTTCTTCAAGCTCAAGGAGTGTGCGTAGAAGTGAACTATTCAAGTTCGAGAAGCTCAGGAGGTTGAGTGCAAAAGTGTTCCATGAGGAGCACCATATATCTTCGAAGGAGGACGTCGAAGGGATGCGTCCCTTAGAGACTGAACAGTTGAAAAGATTAGGGGATATAAGATTCCCAGAACACAGATGAGGCCCAAAGTTTCAAGGATCGTAGGAGAATAATGAATGTTTGAGGCCTTCAAAACACTTAGAAAATATTCTAAGTCTAGGATGAAATCAAAAGATCAGGAGGAGGAGCATCGAAAACCGTTGGATAAGCTGCAGATGAGAATATTTGGACCATTTAAATCCACATCCAAACACAGAGGAGAACGCACAAGAGAAAATAGATCTAAACCATCGGATCTAGTGCATGGACCAATAATCATTGGATCTGGAAGGACACATGGCAGAGATCCACATATTTTGGAGAACCAAGTACTGGGTGATCAGAGATGAAGATAAGAGAAAGTTCGCGAAAGGAGAATTCATGAAATAATCAGGACCATCCATCAAAGGGTTGTGTGGCAAGAAGTCAGTATTTCAATGACTCACGACTCAAAGGGGTCAACGGACAAAGTCTTCAGAATTCGTGATAGGCAAAATCGCAACAGAATCTAGATCGTTGGATCAACCAAGGCTATGGGTTGTTGATCTAAGGCATCAACATTTTGGCATTTTGAGAGTCAAAGGTTCGAAGGAGAGAACCATTCGAAAGTCTCGAGTCACGAAGTTTCGACTGTGTGAAGGAGGAACATGGACCATCAGATCTTGGAGCACCAGGAGTCGTTGATCTGGCATGGGAGAATTTCAAAGTTTTGGGGATCGTAAGATCTGAGGAAAGAAGTCTTTTGTCCTCGCGAGTTGCCAAGTCTCAAAAATCTTTTGAGGTTTGGCCTTAAGTCACAACAGGGGTGATATGGATGCATAAAAGGAGGATTTGAAGACCCGTTATCCCTTTTCAGGTGTCAGGGATTGAAGGAGTCAGGAAACTCAATGTTAGGAGTCCTGATATCATGATACGCAACATGGTCAAAGGATTTTTCCTAGGTCACATGATAGGGGCACATGAAGAGAATACAAGGGAGTAGCTACAGCCTATTAAGCCCTATTTCGGGTTTTGGGACTTGAAGGAGTCAAGGGACTCAACAAGAGGATTCTCCAAGTCATGAATTCTGACACACATTTTTCATAGGAAAGCAATCACATCTCGTGGTATCATGGAGTAAAGAATCACGTTGGGTGCTCAGTCATGTAGGAAGATTTCCATCAAAGGACCTGTGGGTTCGTTTAATAGAGGTTCCAACATGGACCAGAGAGTTATTCCATTTCAAGGAGGGAGAACGATCCAGTGACTATGAGGTCACAAAACCCTGAAGGGAGTGGGGGGATGCATTAGGTTGTATCAGAGAAAAATTTCATCTGTATATTTTAGGTGAAAAGGATGGAAGGAGAAATTATGGTAAAATCAAGTGGTATCAGAAGAAGAAGTTCATCTGTATATAGTAGGTGAAGGAATATAGGGTGTTCATGCTCTAAAAAGATTTTTGCAAGGTGTGAAACAAGTGGTAGACAACCAAGTGGGCTGGGCCAGAAGAACTAGTCGCATTCTTGAGGGAAAGATAGCTACTGAAGGTCGAAGTTGTGGTAAAGGCAAGGACCACTAGTAGAAAATCAAAGAAGAAATCGATAAGGAACTCGCTGAGATAATAGAGAGAATGGAATAGCTGAGATGGAAGATGCAGCAGGAGGCTAAATTATGTTGGAGGTACGAATGACCTCTGAAAAGGAAAGCTAAATGGCCTGTTCAAAAGTTGTTGGCAAGGAAACAACAAAAAGAGTTGAGGAAGTGGATGAGGTATGCTAAAACCCTCATTGACATAGAGTTAGTTTTCACCTATGATCCATAAGTTGGAGAAATCCTCAGTGATGAGGAAGGGAGATCAGTTTCAGGTCTCATAAAATGCCAGGAGGGTAGAAACAGATTTTCAAATTGCCAGGTGGACCTTGGAAAGATATCAGTGGAAGGTCTCGTATACTGCTAGGGGGGCAGTGATGAAAATTCAAATTTACATATGGGAAATGAGATGGGGTCATTGGATCTCATAGAATGCCAAGTGGGCAGTAGGAAATTCCCAAATTGCCAAGTGGGAAGGGGAAAATAGATGAGATTGTCTGAGAGTCTCATGAACTCTGTTGAG
The DNA here is from genome assembly GCA_009831015.1 of Picea engelmannii. Taxonomy (NCBI): domain Eukaryota; kingdom Viridiplantae; phylum Streptophyta; class Pinopsida; order Pinales; family Pinaceae; genus Picea; species Picea engelmannii. Next base: position 195,833 of record ML799076.1, on the reverse strand, counting down.
AGTTCATATCAACAAGGAGTGTTGATGGAAGAGGATTAGGGGAGCATTCTGATCATTGGGGGAATTGAAGTATTCCTACCAAGAAGCCAAGTTGAGGCCAGAGAATGTGTTGTAGATGCAACAACAGAAGAAATAAAGCCAACAAAAATAGTCAAGAAGGAAGAAATGGAGGAGACATTGATGTCTACCCCAATAGAAGGAAAAGACAATTCACTAGAATTGCTCAAAATTTTCAGCCAGGAAGCTAAATAGGGGATAATTGTAGTAATGGAAGTTGCAGAAGTAGAAGAAGCAGAGGAGGAAGAAGGAAGCATATATTTTTCTGATCTTTATGAAGAAATGTGATGGTGAAAATCTTACACATATAACAGGTCAAGTTGGAGATTGATGGAGGAGCATACCAGTGATAGGAATGGTTGGAGAGAATTGGAGAAATACCAACATGAGAAGAAATGAAAGAATCTAATCTGTTAGAAGAAGAAGCTGAGAAACATCTTGGTGATGACACTACAGAACTGGAATCTGCAACATAGTGGAAAATTAGTGCCACAAGGAGAAATGAAGATAGCATGGGGGATCGAGTTGATCTACCCATTGATAAGGAAATGTAGCCAAGAAGACTGCATAAGAAGAACCATCCAATGGAGCAACTAGACAGAGTAATAGAAGAGATCAGGAATCTGATGTTGAGGTCAACAGGAACAATCAACAAAGGGAAGATGAGTAGAAGAAAGCATGCAAGAGCAGCAGGGAAGAAGCAGTAGCAACAGAGAAGTGGACCAGATGGACAGATCCAAAGGATAGTTTGGGATCTAGGTGGATTTCAACAGATTGGGGAAGCTCATGAGAAGGAGCTCATGAATGTTTTGTAGCAGTGGAGTATGATGCAGAAGCATCGCTTCACCCCATCAACGTGCCAACTAGCCAGCACATCAAAGCGTGCATTCAAGGAGAAGAGAGGCACGAGGCCTCTCAATTTCAAATTTAAAATTGAAATTTAATGAATTAAATGATTGTAAGGCTGGTAGAGCCTAGCCATCCTTTTGCGTAGGATGTATATAGAGTCACCTTTAATGATTTACAGGTTGATATCTAGATCCGATTCAGACTAGAAAACCATTTAATGTAACTCATTGTAATCAATGAGAGTAGGTGAGATGGAGGGAAGAGATCGAGGAGCCCCCTTTTATAAAAGGATCCTTTGTTTTCTGTTGAGTAGTAGTGGTAGTAGAACAGAGGATAGGAGAGAAAAGAAGAAATCCAAGACTTTGTTGCAGTCCGAGATTTGTACACATTGTAATCAGATGTTTATGTTAATGAGAAAAAGAGAAATTTTTATTACATATGGTTTTGTGTGTTTATGTGCCTTTCATGAATGCTATGTGTGTGTTCATTTGTATGTTGTAGATTTATGTTAAGTTCCATCTCCAAGGATAGATAGAATTTATCTGTCTGTGAGTTTTTTGATTTCAATCTGGGTTCTTTGGAGTTTCATGCAAGGGATTGCATGATAGAGTATTCAGGACTTAGTAAGCCAGTGCAAAGAGTAAACATCTGAGTTCTGTGGAATTCTAGAAAAGACATGCCAGGAGGGCACACCAGAGTAATCATAAATTCAAGGAGAGAAGAGTCAAGGTTGTTGAATACCTTGGAGGTAAGACTATGTAGATAAAGCACAGAGAGACATAACTTCTAGAGGTTCTATAGATCTCTACTAATAGGGAATCGGGTGAGTGCAAGGAGTGCACCAAGGAGAACTTTGTTGATATAGTTCTGTGAGAAGAGAAGTGTTCGGGAAAAGACACTTACAAAGTTACTAAATACTTTGTTGGCTCAACAAGGTGTGCTTGAGCAAGAAGTTTCTAGGATGGCACTTGCATCTCTTCGAGGGGTAGGAGAGACAGAGACCTTTGAAGTCCGAGGAGTTGAAGCTCAAGGAGGATGAAGACCTGTACAAGGAATGCACCAAACCAACACTCGGGTGAAGTGTTCATAGAAAACCATATGAAGGTTCTTCAAGAATAAGGAGTGTGCACAGAAGTGAACTATTCAAGTTTGAGAATCTCAGGAGGTTGAGCACAAAAGTGTTCTAGGAGGAGAACCATAAATCTTTGAAGGAGGATGTCGAAGGGTCGGGTTCCTTAGAGACTGAGAAATTGAAAATATCACGAGATATAGCATTCCCAGAACATAGATGAGGCCCAGAGTTTCAAGGCTCATAAGAGAAGAATCAAAGGCCGAGGCCTTCAAAACACTTAGAAAATATTCTAGGTCTGGGAGGAAATCAAAATATCAGGAGGAGGAGCATCGACAACCATCAGATAAGTTGCAGAGGAGAATATTTGGACTATTTAATTTCACATCCAGACACAGAGGAGAATGTGCAAGAGGAAACATATCTAAACCATCGAATCTAGTGCATGGACCAATAGTCGTTGGATCTAGAAGGACACATGGCAGAGATCCACATATTTCTAAGAACCGGGTACCAAGAGATCAGAGGTGAAGACAAGAGAAAGTTCACGAAAGGAGAATTCATGAAATAATCAAGACCATCCATCAATAGGGACACGTGGCGAGAAGTCAGTATTTTGCTGACTTGTGACTCAAAGGGGTCAATGGAAAAATTCTTGAGAATTTGCAATAGATGAAATCGCGACAGGATCTAAACCGTTGGATTGACCAAGGCTATGGGTTGTCGATATAAGGCATCAACATTTCAGCATTTTGAGAGTCAGAGGCTTGAAGGAGAGAACCATCCCAAAGTCCTGAGTAGCGAAGTTCCGACTTCACGAAGGATGAACGTGGACCGTCAGATCTTGGAGCGCCAGGAGCCATTGATCTGGCATGGGAGAATTTCAAAGTTTTGGGGATCGTAATATCTAAGGAAAGAAGTCTTTCGACTTCACGAGTCATGAAGTCTCAAAAATCTTTTGAGGTTTCGCCCCAGATCATAGCAGGGGTCATATGGACACATAAAAGGAGGCGCTGAGGACCCATTATCCCTTTTCGGGTATTAGGGATTGAAGGCATCAGGAAACTCTTTGTTAGAAGTCCCGATATCAGGAAAGACCACGCGCTCAAAGGATTGGTCCTAGGTCACACGACAGGGGCACATGGAGAGAATCCAAGGGAGGAGCTTGAGACCATTAAGCCCTATTTTGGGTTTTGGGACTTGAAGGAGTTAGGGGACTCAATAGGAGGATTCACCAAGTTGTGAATTCCGACATGCATTATTCATAGGAAATTGGTCACATCTTGTGGTCGCGTGGAGTAAAGAATCACAATGGGAGCTTAGTCACGTAGGCGGAGTTCCATCAAAGGACCCGTGGATTCGTTTAATAGAGGTTCCAATAGGGACCAGGGATTTGTTCCATCTCAAGGAGGGAGAATGATCCAGTGACCGTGAGGTCACAGAACCCTGAAGGGAGGGGGCCAGATGCATCAGGTGGTATCAGAGAAAAATTTCGTCTGTATATTTCAGGTGAAAAGGTTTGAAGGAGAAATTATGGTAATATCAAGTGGTATCAAAAGAAGAAGTTCACCTGTATATAGCAAGTGAAGGAAGATAGGGTGTTCATGCTCTGTAAATATTTTTGCAAGGTGTGAAACAAGTAGTGGACAACCAGGTGGGTTGAGCCAAAAGAACTAGTCACATTCTTCAGGGAGGGATAGCTACTGAAGGCCGAAGGAGTGGTAAAGGCAAGGATAACCAACAGAAAATCAAAGAAAAAATTGATGAGGAACTCACTACGATAAGAGAGAGAATGGAACAACTGAGATGGAAGATGCAATAGGAGGCAAAATTATGCTGAAGGTATGAATGGCCTCTGAAAAGGAAATCTAAATGGCATGTTCAAAATTTGTTGGATAGGAAACACCAAAAAGAGTTGAGGAAGTGGTTGAGGTATGCTAAAACTCTCAGTGACATAGAGCTAGTTTTCATCTGTGAGCCAGAATTTGGAGAAATCCTCAATGATGAGGAAGGGAGATCAGTTTCAGGTCTCATAAACTACCAGGAGGGAAGAAATGAATTTTCAAATTGCCAGGTGGACCTTGGAAAGATATCAATGGAAGGCCTCACATACTGCCAGGGGGGCAGTGCTGAAAATTCAAATTTCCATATGGGCAATGAGATGGGGTCATTGGATCTCATAGGCATCCAAGTGGGAAGTAGAAAATTCCCAAATTTCCAAGTGGGCAAGGGAAAAGCGATGAGACTGTCTGAGAGTCTCATGAACTCTGTTGAGAGTTCATATCAACAAGGAGTGCTAATGGAAGAGGATCAGGGGAGCGTTCTGATCATTGAGGGAATTGAAGTATTCCTACCAAGAAGCCAAGTTGAAGCCAAAGAATATGTTGTAGATGCAAAAACAGAAGAAAGAAAGCTAGCAGAAACTGTCAAGAAAGAAGAAATGGAGGAGACACCGATGTATACCCCAACAGAAGGAGAAGATAATTCACTAGAATTTCTCAAATGTTTAGCCAGGAAGCTGAACAGGGGATAATTGTAGTAATGGAAGTTGCAAAAGCAGAAGAAGCAAAGGAGGAAGAAGGAAGCATAGATTTTTCTGATTTATATGAAGAAGTGTGATGTTGCAAAGCTTACACATCCAACAGGTCAAGTTGGAGACAGATGGAGGAGTGTACCAACCATAGGAATGGTTGGAGAGAATTGGAGAAATACGAACACGAGAATAACTAACATAAGCTAATCTATTATAAGAAGAAGTCGAGAAATATATTGGTGATGAGACTGCAGAACTGGAATTTATAGTAGAGTGGAAAATTAGTGCCACAAGGAGAAATGAAGACAAGATGGGGGATCGAGTTGATCTACCCATTTATAAGGAAATGCAACCAAGAAGATTGCATAAGAAGAGCCAGTCACTGGAGTAGATGGACAGAGTAATAAAAGACATGAGGAAGCTGATGTTGAGGTCAGCAGGAGCAATCGGCAAAGGGAACATGAGCAAAAGGAAGCCTGCAAGTGCAGCAGGGAAGAAGAAGAAATAATAGAGCAATGGACCAAATGGACAACTCCAAAGGATAGTTTGGGATCTAGGTGGATTTCAACACAGTAGGGAAGCTCATGAGAAGGAGCTCATGAATTTTTCATAGTAGTGGAGTATTATGCAGGACCATCATTTCACCCCAACAATGTGCCAGCTAGCCAGCACATCAAGGTGTGCATTCAAGGAGAAGAGAGGCACGAGGCCTCTCGATTTCAAATTTAAAATTGAAATTAAATGAGTTAAATGAGTGTAAGGATGGTAGAGCCTAGCCATGATTTTGTGTAGGGTGTATATAAAGTCTCCTTTAATGATTGACAGACTGAGATGTAGATCTGATTCAGGATAGAAAACCATTTAATGTAACTCATTGTAATCAATGAGAGTAGGTGAGATGGAGGGAAGAGCTCGAGAATCCCCATTTTATAAAATGATTCTTTGTTTTCTGTTGAGTAGTAGCGGTATTAGAAAGAGGATAGGAGAGAAAATAAGAAAGCCAAAACTCTATTGCAGTCCAAGCTTTGTACACATTGTAATCAAACATTTATGTTAATGAGAAAAAGAGAAGTTTTTAATACATATGATTCTGTGTGTTTGTGTGCCTTTCATGAATGTTATGTGTGTGTTCATTTGTATGTTGTAGATGTATGTTAAGTTCCATCTATAGGGATAGATAGAATTTATCCGTCTTTGAGTTTTTTGATTTCATTCTGGGTTCATTGTGGCTTCATGCAAGGGGTTTCATGAAATAATATTGAGGACTTTGTAAGCCAGTGTAAAGAGTGCACATTTGAGTTCTGTGGAATTTAGGAAAAGACATGCCAGTAGGGCACACCATAGTAATCATAAATTCAAGGGGAGAATTCTCAACGTTCCTGAATACCTTGGAGGTAGGACTATACAGATAAAGCAGAAAGGGACACAACTTTTGGAGGTTCTGTAGAGCTATGCCAAGACGGCATCGAGCGAGTGCAAGGAGTGCACCAAGGAGAACTTTGTTTATATAGTCTTGTGAGAAGAGAAGTGCATGGGAGAAGACACTTACAGAGTTACTGAATACTTTGTTGGCCCAGCAAGGCATTCTTGAGCAAGAAGTTGCCAAGAGGGAACTTGCATCTCTTCAAGGGGTAGAAGAGACAAAGACCTTTGAAGTTTGAGCAGTTGAAGCTCAAGGAGGAGGACGACCTATGCAAGGATCACACCATACTGACACTCAGCTGAAGTGTTGATAGACAACCATCTGAAGGTTCGTTAAGCACAAGGAGTGTGCGTAGAAGAGAACTATTCAATTTCGAGAAGCTCAGGAGGTTGAGCACAAAAGTGTTCTATGAGGAGCACTAGAGATCTTCGAAGGAGGATGCCGAAGGGCCAAGTCCCTTAGAGACTTAGTGGTTGAAAAGCTCAGGAGGAGGAGCATCGACAACTATCATACAAGTTGTAGAGGAGAAGATATGGACCATTGAATTTCACGTTCAAACACAAAGGGGAACGCACAAGAGGAAACATATCTAAACCATCGAATCGGGTGTGTGGACCAACATGCATTGGATCCGGAAGGACACGTGGTGAAGATACACATATTTCAGAGAATTGGGTACCAGGAGATCAAAGGTGAAGACAAGAGAAATTTCGCAAAAGGATAATTCACGAAATAATCAGGACCGTCCATAAAAAGGGATGCATGGTTAGAAGTCAATATTTTGCTGACTCGCGACTCGAAGGTGTCAACGAACAAAGTCTTGAGATTTCATGATAGCCGAAATCGCAACAATATTTGGACCATTGGATCGACCAGGGTTGTGGGCCATCAATCTAAGGCATCGACATTTTGACATTTTGGGAGTCAGAGGTTCGAAGGAGAGAACCATCCCAAAGTCCCGAGTTGTGAATTTTCGACTTTGTGAAGGAGGAACGTGGACTATCAGATCTTGGAGTTCCAGGAGCCATTGATATGGCATGGGAGAATTTCATAGTTTTGGGGATAGTAAGATCTAAGGCAAGAAGTCTTGGCCCCATGTCATAGCAGGGGTCATATGCATGCATAAAAGGAGGAATTGAAGTCCCGTTAGCCCTTTTCAGGTATCAGGGATTGAAGGAGCCGAGAACTCAACATCAAGAGTATCGATATCACGAAATGCAATGCGCTCAAAGAATTGTCCCTAGGTCACAGGATAGGGGCACATGGAGAGAATCCAAGGGAGGATATAGAGCCTTTTAAGCCTTACTTTGGGTTTCAGGACTTGACACAGTCAAGGGACTCAACAACAGGATTCACGAAGTCGTGAATTACGAAATGCCTTTTTCATATGCAAGAGGTCATAGCCTGTGGTCGTGTGGATTAAAGACTCATGCTGGGTGCTTAGCGACATAGGCGGAGGTAAATCAAAGGAACCATGGATTCATTTGATAGTGGTTCCATCAGGGACCAGATATTTGTTCCAGCGCAAGTAGGGAGAACGATCCAGTGACCGGGAGCTCGCAGAGCCCTGAAGGGAGGGGGGGGGGTTGCATCGTCTTAACTCTCCATAATGATTACATATGAAAACTCAATATGAAATAGTTATTTCAATTTAAAGGGTTTTGGTAAATGTTAATAAACCAACTTTTACAAAGGAAATTGAGAAATTTTCCTAGTGGAACAAACTTGATGATGCCATGGGTGTAATTGGATTGCATGTTTCAGATAGTTTTTTTTGTTTCATATTGTGGAAGGTAAAACTCCAAAACAAAGTTGAGACAAGTTGGATTCCTTATTTAGTAAAGTCAATGAATTTTGAATCCTATAATTGACATTGCTTGTACATGATGAAAACTTATCCATCCAATATTATATTTCCATGGAAAAAGCAAATCAAATGAACAGGGAATTTTTTAATATTTTATCCATTATCAAAGTTCATTTTCACGTATTTTCTTATATGTTTTATTACACTATGGATGCACTAAGACATTCATTCAAAATTCTCTCTTTTAAGATTTCATTTGAGCATCTTACTAGGGAACAACCTAAGATTATGCAATTAAATGCTCTTTTTTTGTAACAACCCTAGTTAAATAATTGATTCTCATAGTTAAATAATTTTTTAAAGTATATTAATTTTAAGTAATTAATTGTCGAATTATTAATTGTTTAATGTATATTAATTAATTAATTAATTAATTAATTAATTAAATCATTAAATATTTGGGTAACGAATTTAAGTTTAATAAATTTTAATTTATTAAAAGAAAACTTAACATATCGAAGGATGGAACCATTAAGGAGAAGGGGATAAGGTAGTTGGCATTGAATGGAGGGATAAGGTGGTTGGCATTGAATGGAGAGATAAGGTGGGTGAGTCTTAATGAAAGAAAGAGGCGGTGAATGGGGAAGGAGATTATGAGGGGGGGGAAACACTCAAGAGAAGGGGGACTTTTGGGGAGCATTATTTTCACATTAGGAGATTGTATTTGGGCATTTGGAAGGGATATATATATATATATATATATATATTGGAGATTGGAATATGGTATTATGGGTTTTGGATGGAGAACCTTGTGGAAGTATTGTTACAAGGGGGAACCTGTTGTTGGGAGTTTTATGCTCAGGGGCCAGGAATCCTTATGGAATCCTAGAGCTAGGGAGCCAGAGAGGCTCTATTCCTAGCTAGCTGGGAGGAAAAGGTTCAGTTTTGGGCAGTTCCAAGAAGTCCACAACAACAGGAAAGCAAAGGACATACTCCTCCTTCAAGAGGTATTTTTCTAGTCTTAATTTTGTTAAGGATGAAAGTTATGATATGAATTTATGTATGAAAATGTGTAATATGTTGTGTAGTCTGTTTATGATTATTTATGACTAGTATGGACTGTAAAATTTTAGAATTTACTATTTAAAATGATTAATTGGAATTTCTCTATCTAAATTTATGTTTTATAAGTCTCTGTTGGAAGAGACCTTACACATGGTATCAGAGACTCTGTATAGGATGACAACATTAGAACTTTGTGAGTTGCAGATGCAGTTGAAGGAGCTACTCGACTTAGGACTAATAAGACCCAGTGTCTCACCTTTAGGTGCACCAGTAATTTTTGTAAAGAAGAAGGATGGGTCCTTATGACTGTGTATAGATTATAGGGACTTGAACCATGCTACAGTGAAAAATAGGTACCCAATTCCATGAATAGATGATTTCTTCGATCAGATGAAAGGAGAAACAGTATTCTCAAAGATTGATTTGCGATCAAGGTATCACCAGTTAAGGATTAAGGAAGGTGATATTCCTAAAACTACCTTTCAAACTCAGTTTGGGCATTATGAGTTCATCGTAGTACCTTTCGGATTAACCAATGCACCAGCAGTATTCATGAGCCTCATGAATGACGTATTCCAGAAGTACTTAGAATGTTATGTACAAGTCTTTCTAGATGACATCCTCATCTATTTCAAAAATGAAAGAGAGTATGAGGAACACTTGCAAGTGGCGTTGTCCTGCCTTTGAGAGAACAAATTCTATGGGAAGTTGTCGAAGTGTTCCTTCTTCCAAAAATAAATTCACTATTTAGGTCATATCATTTTTGGTGAAGGAATCTTTGTGGACCTAGAAAAGGTAAAGACCATTATGGAATGGCCAGTGCCGAAAAATGCTCATGAGGTAAGAAGCTTCATGGGGCTAGTGGGTTATTATCGGAGATTTGTGGAAGGGTTCTCTAAAATAGTGAAACCTATCACCACTTTGTAGTGCAAGGGGGTCAGGTATGAATGGAAAGAAGAATGTGATAGTGCATTCATAAAGATTAAAAGGTTACTAACTAGAGCACCAATTCTATGGGTGTTGGATATGGAAAAGGACTTCACAGTCTGCATAGATGCTTCGAAGCAAGGGGTTGGGGGTCGTGCTAATGCAGGATGGAGGTGTGATAGATTATGCATCAAGGAAGTTGAACAAACATGAGGAACTTTACACTATTCATGATTTAGAGTTAGTAGCAGTAATGCTAGCTCTAAAAATTTGGAGGCACTATCTAGTAGGGTGAAAATTTGAGCTCAAAATGGACCATCAAAGTTTAAAACACATGTTCACTCAAAGAGATTTGAATGCCAGGCAAAGGTGATGGAGTGAGTTCATGAGTGAGTATGATTTTGGTATTTCATATATCAAGGGAAAAGAGAATGTGGTCGCGGATGCCTTGTGTAGTAGACCACGTGTCTTCTCCTTGGTACACTTAGAAGTCAATATGAGGGAACATGTGTTGACGCAACTCCTTGGAGACAGTTGGTATGTAAAGGTTACCTCAAACCTCCAAAATGGGAGGCAATTAGATCCAAAGTATGAAGGATATAGTTTGGAAGTAGACGAACTATTGAGATATCGAGGAAGAATGTACATCCCCGATGTGGGGATATTCGAAGCATCATACAGAAGGAATCCCATAAATTACTTTATTGTATGCATCTGGGTGCGAAGAAAATGTATGCAGACATGAGGAGGCTCTTCTTCTAGGTAGGCATGAAGTGAGATGTAGTCCATTTCGTCTCCAAGTGCCTAGAGTGTCAGTAAGTGAAAGCCAACCACCATCACCCGATAGGTCTCCTACAATCACATGATGTTCCTATGACCAAGTGGGAAGTCATTTCTATGGATTTTGTTGTGGGGTTGCCGCTCACATCTCATATAAACAATGTCATTCTTGTGATAGTTGATAAGTTAACCAAGAGTGATCATTTTATTCCTATTAGAGACACTTATGATGTCATTGATGTGGAACATGTGTTTGTGAGTGAGGTCATCCTTTTGCATGGGATACCTAAGAACATCATTTCAAATAGGGATCCCAAATTCACTTCTAGGTTTTGGACAAGTTTGCAGTCAACGTTGGGGACTCAGTTGAACTTAAGAACAACTTATCATCCTGAAACAGATGGGAAAACTGAGAGAGTAAATCAAGTCATGGAAGACATGCTTAGGATGTATGTCATGGACCATCAAACCCATTGGGAGAAGTACCTACCTTTGGTAGAGTTCTCCTACAATAACAGTTTTCATAGCTCCATCGGAATGCCACCCTACGAAGATCTGTATGGAAGGCCATGTATAATGTCATTGATATGGGAAAGATTAGAAGACTGAGTAACATTTGGGCTAGAATTTATTCAAGAGATGGAGGAACAGGTGATTCCGATTAGGTAGAGACTAAAGGAAGTACATGATAGACAAAAAAGTTATGCGGATGCACACAGAACTGATCGAAGTTATAAAGTGGGAGATCAGGTTTTCATTCTTATCAAGCCTAATAAGAGTACCATTTGGTTTTGGAAAGGGACAAATTTGTCACCTCGATTTATAGGACCATTCAAAATCCAAGAGAAAATTAGACACGTCGCCTATCGTCTTGTACTTCCACCCCACTTGCATAAAACTCATAACGTTTTGCATGTATTTGTTCTACGTCATTATGTTGCTGATGAATCACATAAACTAAATTGGAAGGAATTGTAGGTATCATACATAGGAACCCTCATGGTATAACCCTTACGCATATTGGACCGTAGAGTCTGACAGCTCAAGAACTATTTGGTAGACCAAGTTAAGGTCTAGTGGGACAAGTTTAGTCCAGGATCTGCTACTTGGGAGGATGTCGAGACGTTACGATGAGATTATCCCTCACTTTTTTTGACCACCTAAAGAATATGTTTCTCAAAGGTTGGGAGTATGTAACACCACCTTTTGACTTAGACAACTAGGATTACCTGAGGCCTAAACATCTTTATTTTCTATTCACAGTAAAACTATTAAATGATACACTTGAACTTTTAAGTCATATGAACCTTTATGAATGTTTAAACGTATTTGAATAATGATGGATATGATGCGGTATATTGTGAGAATGTAAATTTTACGAATATTTAAATGTTATTGATGATGATGGATATGATGTGATCTACTATGTTAATGTAAATTCTATGAATGTTTAAGTGTTATTGATGTTGAAGGATATGATGCGATATACTGTGTGAATGCGAATCCTATGAATATTTAAATGTTATTTGAATGATGTTGGATATGATACAATCTATTATGTAAATGATAATTTTATGAATGGGTGTCGTTAATTGAATTATGGGATATTATGAGATCTATTTCTAACTTTAAAACTTTGATGTTAAATTTGTTGGTACGCGGATACCGAATTGAAATTTTGGTTGGATGCATCTACATGATGATAATGCATAGATATGTATGAGTTTGTGTTAGAGACTAATCTGCAGGTTATTGGGCTATGAAATAGCCAAGGGATAGTGATGATGAAAGTGGATTTCGTGACCACTAGCTGAGAAACAATATGGTATGAATCTTGTATGTGAAATTATATTGGTCTAGATACATTGCTATGATATGTGGACCAGTGCAGGATTTTAGGAGGTGAACTGTCAAAAACTGAATAAATGATGACAAAACTCCCAACAACATAGTGCCACTGTATATTCCATTGTAGGGTGTAGACCCTAGTCTTGTTAGGAGGGGTGAAGGCATTTCCCAAAGTGTATCCTATGAAATGTGGAGTCATGGGAGGACGGTGTTAGCTCACGCTCCCCTGGACGTGTGATGATGACTGTCAGTTGCCTGTTGGGGAAGCTTGGTCAAGATAGTGACACTTCCACTTATAGGTTCTATTTGGAGTTAGGTAAATATAGTTGATGCTCCAAGATAGTCCAGTAGAAGAATGATATGAATGGAACATGGAAGTAATTTAGGGAGGAAGGATGAGTAGAAATAGTTGAGAGTGTATGGAGATTTGTCTTATGGTGGAATATATATTTTTTTTCTTTCCTGCCGAAAAGGAAAAGTGTATATATGAATATTTATAATTACTTAACTTAACAACAATTGTCTAAATAACATTGTTGATCTAGATAATTGTAATTAAAGGAAATTTTCTCAAATATTTGATTGGGTTATTGTCTTTTATAAAATGAATAGTCTTGTTGAATGGATTGGATGCGTACATAAATTACTATAGAGATGATAGGTATTGTTATTAGTACATGCACAGGACTTGTATGTAATAGCTACACATGCATTTCTTGTATATGTACACTAGTATGTATGAGTTTTCTTGGCTTACCTACTAATAATGTTGGTTATTGGATATGAATGTGTGAACCCTATGTCTTTCCCTTGTATCTTAAAATACTTTAACTTCGGGATGAAGTTTCCTGAAGGGTGAGTGTATGTAACAAACCTGGTTAAATAATTGTTTAAAGTATATTAAGTTTAATTTATTAATTAATTGATTTTCCTGAATGATTAATTGTTTAGTGTATATTAATTAATTAATTAGTTAATTAATTAACTCATTAAATATTTGGGTAATGAATTTAAGTTTAATAAATTTTAATTTATTAAAAGAAAACTTAACATATCAAAGGATGGAACCATTAAGGAGAAGGGGATAAGGTGGTTGGCATTGAATGGAGAGATAAGGTGGGTGAGTCTTAATGAAAGGAAGAGGCGGGGAATGGGGAAGGAGGTTATGAGGGGGGAAAACA
>ML799076.1:171848-182244 GCA_009831015.1 Picea engelmannii | reverse complement strand
ATTTTTGGAGATTGGAAGATGGTATTATGGGTTTTGTATGGAGAACCTTTGTGGAAGGACTGTTACAAGAGGGAACCTGTTGTTGGGAGTTTTAGGCTCGGGGGCTAGGAATCCTTATGGAATCCTGGAGCTAGGGAGCCAGAGAGGATCTGTTCCTAGCTAGCTGGGAGGAAAAGGTTCAGTTTTGGGAAGTTCCAAGAAGTCTACAACAACAAGAAATAAAATGACATACTCCTCCTTCAAGAGCTATTTTTCTAGTCTTAATTTTGTTAAGGATGAAAGTTATGATATGAATTTATGTATGAAAATGTGTAATATGTTGTGTAGTCTGTTTATGACTATTTATGACTAGTATGGACTGTAAAATTTTAGGATTGACTATTTAAAATGACTAATTGGAATTTCTCTATCTAAATTTATGTTTTATAAGTCTCTGTTGGAAGAGACCTTACACATGGTATCAGAGACTCCATATAGGATGACAACACTATAACTTTGTGAGTTGCAGATGTAGCTGAAGGAGCTACTCAACTTAGGACTAATAAGACCCAGTGTCTCACCTTTGGGTGCACCAGTAATTTTTGTAAAGAAGAAGAATGGGTCCTTATGACTGTGTATATATTACAGGGACTTGAACCATGCTACAGTGAAAAATAGGTACCCAATTCCATGAATAGATGATTTCTTCGATCAGATGAAAGGAGCAACGATATTCTCAAAGATTGATTTGTGATCAGGGTATCACCAGTTAAGGATTAACGAAGGTGATATTCCTAAAACTGCCTTTCGAACTCAGTTTGGGCATTATGAGTTCGTGGTAGTATCTTTTGGATTAACCAATGCACCAACAATATTCATGAGCCTCATGAATGACATATTCCAGAAGTACTTAGAATATTATGTACAAGTCTTTCTATATGACATCCTCATCTATTCCAAAAATGAAAGAGAGTATGAGGAACACTTGCAAGTGGTGTTGTCTTTCCTTTGAGAGAAAAAATTCTATGGGAAGTTGTCGGAGTGTTCCTTATTCCAAAAATAAATTCACTATTTAGGTCATATCATATCTGGTGAAGGAATCTTTGTGGACCTAGAAAAGGTAAATACCATTATGGAATGGCCAGTGCCGAAAAATTCTCATGAGGTAAGAAGCTTCATGGGGCTAGCGGGTTATTATCGGAGATTTGTGGAAGGGTTCTCTAAAATAGTGAAACCTATCACCACTTTGTAGTGCATGGAGGTCAAGTATGAATGGACAGAAGAATGTGATAGTGCATTCATCAAGCATAAAAGGTTACTAACTAGAGCACCAATTCTATGGGTGTTGGATATGGAAAAGGACTTCATAGTCTGCACAGATGCCTCGAAGCAAGGGTTGGGGGTCGTGCTAATGCAGGATGGAGGTGTGATAGATTATGCATCAAGAAAGTTGAAGAAACACAAGGAACTTTACGCTATTCATGATTTAGAGTTAGTAGCAGTAATGCTAGCTCTAAAAATTTGGAGGCACTATCTAGTAGGGTGAAACTTTGAGCTCAAAATGGACCATCAAAGTTTAAAACGCCTCTTCACTAAAAGCGATCTGAATGCTAGGAAAAGGCGATGGAGTGAGTTCATGAGTGAGTACGATTTTGGTATTTCATATATCAAGGGAAAAGAGAATGTGGTTGTGGATGCCTTGAGTAGGAGACCACATGTCTTCTCCTTGGTACACTTAAAAGTCAACATGAGGGAACATGTGTTGACGCAACTCCTTGGAGACAATTGGTATGTAAAGGTTACCTCAAAGCTCCAAAATGGGAGGCAATTAGATCCAAAGTATGAAGGATATAGTTTGGAAGTAGACGGACTATTGAGATATCGAGGAAGAATGTACATCCTCGATGTGGGGATATTCGAAGCATCATACAGAAGGAATCCCATAAAGTACTTTATTGTACGCATCTGAGTGTGAAGAAAATGTACGCAGACATGAGAAGGCTCTTCTTCTGGGTAGGCATGAACTGCGATGTAGTCCATTTCGTCACCAAGTTCCTAGAGTGTCAGTAAGTGAAAGTCGACCACAATCACCTGATAGGTCTCCTACAACCACATGATGTTCCTATGACCAAGTGGGAAGTCATTTATATGGATTTTGTTGTGGGGTTGCTGTTCACATCTCATATACACAATGTCATTCTTGTGATAGTTGATAAGTTAACCAAGAGAGCTCATTTTATTCCGGTTAGAGACACTTATGATGTCATTGATGTGGCACGCATGTTTGTGAGTGAGGTCATCCTTTTGCATGGGATACCTAAGAATATCATTTCAAATAGGGATTCCAAATTCACTTCTAGGTTTTGGACAAGTTTACAGTCAGCGTTAGGGACTCAGTTGAACTTAAGCACAACTTATCATCCTGAAACAGATGGGAAAACTGAGAGAGTAAATCAAGTCATGGAAGACATGCTTAGGATGTATGTCATGGACAATCAAACCTATTGGGAGAAGTACCTACCTTTGGTAGAGTTCTCCTACAATAACAGTTTTCATAGCTCCATCGAAATGCCACCCTATGAAGCTCTGTATGGAAGGCCATGTATAATTTTCGTTGATATGGGAAAGATTAGAAGACCGAGTAACATTTGGGCTAGAATTGATTCAAGATATGGAGGAACAGGTGACTCCGATTAGGTAGAGACTAAAAGAAGTACAGGATAGACAAAAAAGTTATGTGGATGCACACATAACTGATAGAAGTTATAAAGTGGGAGATCAGGTTTTCATTCTTATCAAGGCTAATAAGAGTACCATTTGGTTTGGGAAAGGGACAAATTTGTCACCTCAATTTATAGGACCATTCAAAATCTAAGAGAAAATTGAACCCGTCACCTATCATCTTGTACTTCCACCCCACTTGCATAAAAATCATAACGTTTTTCATGTATCTATTCTACATCATTATGTTGCTGATGAATCACAAAAACTAAATTGGAAGGAATTGTAGGTATCATACATCGGAACCCTCACGGTAGAACCCTGACGCATATTGGACCGTAGAGTCTGATAGCTCAGGAACTATTTGGTAGACCAAGTTAAGGTCTAGTGGGACAAGTTTAGTCCAGGATCTGCTACTTGGGAGGATGTCGAGACGTTACGACGAGATTATCCCTCACTTTTATTGACCACCTAAAGAATATGTTTCTCGAAGGTTGGGAGTATGTAACTCCACCTTTTGACTTAGACAACTAGGATTACCTAAGGCCTAAACACCTTTATTTTCTATTCACAGTAAAACTATTAAATGATACACTTGAACTTTTAAGTCGTATGAACCTTTATGAATGTTTAAATGTATTTGAATAATGATGGATATGATGCGATATATTGTGAGAATGCAAATTTTATGAATATTTAAATGTTATTGATGATGATGGATATGATGTGATCTACTATGTTAATGTAAATTCTATGAATGTTTAAGTGTTATTGATGATGAAGGATATGATGCGATATACTGTGTGAATGCGAATCCTATGAATATTTAAATGTTATTTGAATGATGTTGGATATGATGCAATCTATTATGTAAATGATAATTTTATGAATGGGTGTCGTTAATTGAATTATGGGATATTATGAGATCTATTTCTAACTTTAAAACTTTGATGTTAAATTTGTTGGTACGCGGATACCAAACTGAAATTTTGGTTGGATGCAATTACATGATGCTAATGCATAGATATGTATGAGTTTGTGTTACAGACTAATTTGCAGGTTATTGGGCTATGGAATAGCCAAGGGATAATGATGATGAAAGTGGATGTCATGACCACTGGATGAGAAACAATATGGTATGAATCTTGTATGTGAAATTATATTGGTCTAGATACATTGCTATGATATGTGGACCAGTGCAGGATTTCAAGAGGTGAACTGTTGAAAACTGAATAAATGATGACAAAACTCCCAGCAACACAGTGCCACTATATATTCCATTGTAGGGTGTGGACCCTAGTCCTGTTAGGAGGGGTGAAGGCATTTCCCACCGTGTATCCTATGAAATGTGGAGTCATGGGAGGATGGTGTTAGCTCATGCTCCCCTGGACGTGTGATGATGACTGTCAGTTGCCTGCTGGGGAAGCTTGGTCAAGACAGTGAAACTTCCACTTACAGGTTCTATTTGGAGTTAGGTAAATATAGTTGATGCTCCAAGATAGTCCAGCAGAAGAATGATAGGAATGGAAGATGGAAGTAATTTAGGGAGGAAGGATGAGTAGAAATAGTTGAGAGTGTATGGAGATTTGTCTTATGGTGGAATATATTTTTTTTTTCTTTCCTGCCAAAAAGAAAAAGTGTATATATGAATATTTATAATTACTTAACTAAACTACAATTGTCTAAATAACATTGTTGATCTAGATAATTGTAATTAAAGGAAATTTTCTCAAATATTTTATTGGGTTATTGCCTTCTATAAAATGAATAGTCTTGTTGAATGGATTGGATGCGTACAAAAATTACTATAGAGATGATAGTTATTGTTATTAGTACATGCACGAGACTTGTATGTAATAGCTACACATGCATTTCTTGCACATGTACACTAGTATGTATGAGTTTTCTTGGCTTACCTACTGATAATGTTGGTTATTGGATATGAATGTGTGAACCCTATGTCTTTCCCTTTTATCTTAAAATACTTTAACTTCGGGATGAAGTTTCCTGAATGGTGGGTGTATGTAACAACCCTAGTTAAATAATTGTTTAAAGTATATTAAGTTTAATTTATTAATTAATTAATTTTCCTGAATGTTTAATTGTTTAGTGTATATTAATTAATTAATTAGTTAATTAATTAACTCATTAAATATTTGGGTAATGAATTTAAGTTTAATAAATTTTAATTTATTAAAAGAAAACTTAACATATCAAAGAATGGAACCATTAAGGAGAAGGGGGACTTTTGGGGAGCATTATTTTCAGATTAGGAGACTGTATTGGGGAATTTGGAAGGGATATATATATATATTTGAAGATTGGAAGACGATATTACAGGTTTTGGCTAGAGAAGCTTGTGGAAGGACTGTTACAAGGGGGCACCTGTTGCTGGGAGTTTTGGACTCAGGGGACAGGAATCCTTACAGAATCCTGGAGCTAGGGAGCGGGAGAGGCTCTGTTCCTAACTGGCTAGGAGGAAAAGTGTCAGTTTTGGGCAGTTTCAAGTAGTCTACAACAACAAGAAAGCAAAAGACATACTCCTCCTTCAAGAGGTATTTTTCGAGTATTAATTTTGTTAAGGATGAAAGTTATGATATGAATTTATGCATGAAAATGTGTAATATGTTGTGTAGTTTGTTTATGATTATTTATGACTAGTATGGACTACAAAATTTTAGAATTTATTGTTTAAAGTGATTAATTGGCATTTCTCTATCTAAATTTATGTTTTATAAGGCTCTGTTGGAAGAGACCTTAGATTTTTTCTCTAAGAATCATGATCTTATGGCTTATAACTCTAAAGGTAAGCACAAAACATTGTATATAAAAAAGAAATGTTGTGCTCAATATGGTGAGTGTGGCTTAAAGCCTCCAATGAAAGAAAAAAAATCCCTCCATCTTCAATGTTTGGTCAGTATTCCTCCAAGTAAAGGAAAAATAAGTCAAGTGAATCCTACAGTTTTTGTGTCATACATGGGCATGTTGAATCCAAGTGCTAGTTGAAGCTATAAGCTTTGAATAAATCAATGCAACAACACAAAATTTTAGTGGGAAAACCTTCTTCATGGAAAAGAGTATGCTTTATCTAATCAATATTTATATGCATGTTTGGATAGATTTTGGTCCATCACACCATATGACTCATTCTCTTGAGTTGTTTTCTTCCACATTTGAATGTAGAATTTCACATACATGAATTGTAAACTCTACATAGCTTGATGTTTTAGGATTAGGAACTCTACAATTAGATGATGGGTGCATCAATAATTTCCTCCTTTTTTCCTAACATATCTATCAATCTAATTTATATTTATTATATCTATCATTTTGGTGATGGGAAAACAATAGAGTTTTCTTCACATGTAGTTGTTGAAAAACTACAAAATCCAGTCATGTTTGTTTCCTCTAGAAGCGTTGGTCATAGTTCTTGACTATAAAAGTTTGGTTATTTTGATCCTTCCTCTAGCCTCTCTTTTATTTAACTTTGGCATAAAATATTTGGATATATAAACTATAAGTATTTGCAACAATTTAAGAAACAAAATTTGGTGCTTGGTTTTTCTAAATTTTCTTATACTAGTGGAGTTTCTCTAGGCTATGCTCCTGGAAATAACATCGATATCTTTTTACTAAAGGAAAGTGTTTTTTTATATGGAACCTCTTGATTTTGTACATATTGATCTCATGTCATTTATGGTTTTTTCATTTTCAAGGGATAAGTATGCGCTCATGTTTATTAATGAATTCTCACGTCACTCTTGGGTGTACTTTCTTAAGTACAAGAGTGACTTATTTTCTACATTTAATACATTCAAGTATTTTGTTGAGAAACAATCATTTCTTTCTATCAAGAACCTTTACAGAGAAAATGGGGGGGAGTATGTCAACTAGGAATTCAAATATTTTTGTTGAGAACATGGCTTTTAGCATCTACACCCCGAAGCAAAATTACATTCATGAAATAAAAAAATAGACATTTAAAGATGACATTTAATTCAAGAACATGACACCTTATTTATAAACAATGATTTGTGTCAATTACATTTAGAAAACACTACCTCATATGGTAGTGTTGCATATGACTCGAGAGGAAGCTTGGATCCATGTTAATCATAATGTCTCTACCTTTAGAGTATTTGGCAGTATATCACAGACCTTAATTCTAAATGAAAAACGCAAAGCTATGGAGAAAAAGAGCCAACCATTGATATATGCTGGTTACTGTGAGGAAGGAATATAGGTTATTTGATTCCTTTTCAAAAGATTTATTTTTTAAAAGGGTTGATCATTTTGATGATATCTCCATCTCTGCACCATCTCCTTCGCCTCCTATATATTATCATACTAACGACGGTGTGGGTCATTCTGAAATTTTTTCTTTTGTAGAACAAGAAGATGATGAACATTTTGAAGATGAAAATAAACCAAAATA
Source organism: Picea engelmannii (assembly GCA_009831015.1). Classification (NCBI taxonomy): domain Eukaryota; kingdom Viridiplantae; phylum Streptophyta; class Pinopsida; order Pinales; family Pinaceae; genus Picea; species Picea engelmannii. The sequence continues at coordinate 175,109 of ML799076.1, read as the reverse complement.
AAATCTCGAATCAACACCAATAGAACATGAGAAACCTAAATAGGAATAAATTGATCAAGAGAATCAATTGAAGAGGATATTTAGTAAGAAAAAGAGGCCTAACAAGTGTGGATACGAGCCAACTCATTTTAGCTATTTTTCCTCTAACCATCACCATATTCAATCACAAACCACTAATGTCTCCTTTCTAGGTCATGCCATTTCAAATGATCTAGAACAAGTTTCCTGATGTTGTTGGATACCTAAATGGGATGCTACCATGATAGAGGAGTATCACTTTCTTGATAGAAAAATAACATATGGTATCTTGTTCCTCTTCCTAAGGGACAAAATATGGTTCACTGTAAATGGGTCTACATAACGAAATATGTAGTAGATGATTTTATTTACAAGCATACGGTGCATCCTATAGCGAAAGGTTACATAGGTTGAAGGGATTGATTATTCTAAGATATTTTCCCCTTTTTATACATGTAATCCATTGTGGTTGTGTTAGTTGTAACAATAATGTAAATACAAAGCATGATAGGTGCTGAGAATGGTCACCGATTGGAGAAGCCCAAGAGTCATTTGTTTTTATATATATAAACCTATTATATTAATTCCAAATGCATCAATGTGGAGTTACTTCTCTCCACACTCTTGTCCCGAAAGTAGTATTAGAGACATGTTAAATCCATGAATCATTCTTTGGTCGTTCTCTCTCATAGAGTGTATAGAAAGATTTGTTTTAGACTAGTTTGAGGACTAGCCACAAACCCTATTTTCCACGGAGTGTAACTCCCAAAATACAATGACCCACAAGCTCACATTGTTATCACAATTACTTCGATATGTTTCTCCAAATTTTGTTGTTTGAATCATTTAAAAAAAAACGTTATTGCAAAAATGGTGAAAGAACATGTAAGTAACATACCTTAGAAAGCATCATCAAAATACTTTATCCTCCCTTGAATTTCAACCTTTTTTAATTCACCTTCCCTCTGAAATTTGCATTAGATATCCTTTGGTTATTTGAGTTACTTGTAGATATTCAATATTCTCAAGTGTTAATTAAATGAGAGACGATTTCCTCTTATTTATACCTTTATGTAGCTTCCTCAAGGGGTCACCTTCTAATGATCTTTAACCACTTTCCTTATTTGAGGGCTAATGCACTTCTAACCACTTGTCCACTTAGTAATTTCTCCATTAACTTTATTATTTAAATNCTCTTATTTATACCTTTATGTAGCTTCCTCAAGGGGTCACCTTCTAATGATCTTTAACCACTTTCCTTATTTGAGGGCTAATGCACTTCTAACCACTTGTCCACTTAGTAATTTCTCCATTAACTTTATTATTTAAATAATTTATTTTGTATCCACTTTGACTTACAATACACTCATCACTTCACTTTTGTTTTTTACCTTCTAACCATCTTAAACCACTTTCATTATTTTAGGGCCAAAGCACTTCTAACCACTTGTCCACTTAGTAATTTATTCATTAACTTTATTATTTACATAATTTATTTTGTATCCACTTTGACTTATAGTACACTCATCACTTCACTTTATTATTTAAATAATTTCTTCTTTGCAACTACTTTGACTACTTTGACCTTTTGGGGGTTCTAGATAACTCATGAGGGCTCTCCAACTTCACATGGCCATAAATCTCTAACTGTGAGGAGTTACATGACATTCCACATACCACCGAAAATGGCATGACATGTACTATCCATCTAGAATAGTCTTACATTCAAATATATTAAAACTCATACCATTATACATCAAACAAACTTTGGTCCATTACCCAAACCTTTGTTCTACTGGAATCGCTACCGAACTTTATTCAAGGGTTGACATCAATGACAACCAACCCAAATAATCAACAGGTGATTGGAAATAAGTTCCAAACTCAAACTAGTCTCCTTGAGTTGGATGAAGAAGGTTCCATATGGTTGTAGCCACAAGCATCCTTGGACCAAAGAGAGAATCGTCTTTGTTATTACACCATCCAGGAAGTGTTAGTCCAATGGAAAGATACCACTCCAAAAGATGCTACCTGGTAGCCAACCACCATTCTACAACAAATTCCCTCATCTGAAGCCTTGAGGAAAAGGTTTTTCTTCAAGGGTAGGGCATGTTAGGGACCTAACCTTCCTAACCCCTCACATAGGTTGAATAATATTATTCCATGTAATAAGGGATAATATTAATAAGGCTTATACATAAGGAAGAATAAATCAAATGTAAGAAGACCTAGTAGAAGCTTTCGCTTCTTGAATGATCTTCCTGTAGATTGTTCTTTTGGATAGATAGATTTAGTATAAATAGAAGTAGAGGGTATGGGAAATATTTTCTTGGATATTATTGTAATAGAGCTCTACGTTGTTGGAGGTTTCCCCTTGAAGAGGCAAGTGAACATTTTTATTAGTAATTAAAGTGCTCTTTCTGGTATTATTCTAGTATTGTTCTGGTTATATCATTGTTTTTCTCCCATCTCTAACTAAATATTTATGTTCTCCATACTATTTTATATCTGGAATACTACATAGCCTTGGGAGATAACTTTATCGTCTAAATAAGGGAGCATGAATTTTAATAATTATTTATATGTAGTTCTACAATGAGCTACCATAAAGAGAAAATTGTTCAAATTCAGAAAACTATCGATTTTGATAAACTCAGAGTACAATTGCTTAATTTAGGGAAAACAAAGTTTGGTATCAATCAATATTCCATTGGGAAAACATGTCATTAGAAAAACATAAATAAGGATTCTCACATAGTAGTAGTAATAGTACAAAGCTAAAATGGGGTACCATAGGTTAATATGTACTTAAGATTGATGACAACTAACGTTACCCATAGAATTATCACTCATTATCTTTTTCATGATTCATTAAATTGTAAATCAATACATCTCATGTGCTACTTATGTCTATATGATCATCTACCCATAACCAAATGCATGGTATCATATTATGATCGATTATTTTCTCTTATCCTTTCTATGGGAGGATGAATAGATACTCCGTAATGGTGGTGGATTTAAGTTCATGGTTAATAATTAAATATATGGGTAGTGGTGGATGAATATATTTATGTTCACCTTTGAGGTTTAAAAGTAAATTTGGTTAAAAAAATAAAATATAAATATAAATTATTTAGAAAATATTTATTATAAAAAATACAAGGTTTTGAAAAAGATTATTAAATTTTATTTTATTTTTGCATTGATAAGTCCAATATGAAGGAGATATCCATGTAACAT
>ML799076.1:149348-171782 GCA_009831015.1 Picea engelmannii | reverse complement strand
ATATATATATATATATATATATATATATATATATACCTTAGGCACAACCATTTAACTTGTATGTAAAGTCCAGGTATACATACTCTACTCAACCATTAGGCCCATTGAAGTTGTATATTAAAAAATTCTAAAAAATATATTAATAATTTTTAATACTTTAATATTAATGTATTAAACAAGCATAGATCTATCTTAACCTCAGAACTTTTTTTAGAGTGCAAAACTTGAGAAAAGGTTAAAAGTTTTCACCTCTAGAAATTTGATCCCTTCTTGATAGATCTAGGGTTATGATGGATCTATGTTGATCATAATAACATTATTTATCATAATAAAATTCAATTAAATCACCATTTTATATATATTTTATATAATTAATAATACTATGGAGTATAATCAAGAATATTAATTAATAGTACAACTTGAGTGAGCCTAATAGTTAGGAAGATGTTTCCTAGTAGGAGCTCTCAAATCGAGAGCCAGCTCAAGGGACTCACTTGTCCCACAAACAAGGATGTATAATACTTTAAAATAAGATTATTATTATTATTATTATTTTAAATGCCTATAAAATTGAGTAGGGAGGGGTCCCTTGTCCCACAAACAAGGAGGTGTCATACCTTTAAAAGGCTATCTCATACACCAATTTGGTTTCTCACTTGGTTGTGACCTTAAAAAAAGATTATTGTTATTAACTTCTAATTTAGTCTCTAGGGGGTCCCTTGTCCTACAAACAATGGGGTTTCTTACACAGATTATAAGATTATTATCAATATTAACTTTTACTAATACAAGTTCAAATTCATAAGGGGCCGAGTAGGGAGGGGTCCCTTGTCCTACAAACAAGGAGGTGTCATACCTTCAAAAGGCTATCTCATACACCAATTTGATTTCTGACTTGGTTGTGACCTTAAAAAAGATTATTATTATTAACTTATAATTTAGTCTCTAGAGGGTCCCTTGTCCTACAAACAATGAGGTTTCTTACACAGATTATAAGATTATTATCAATATTAATTTTTACTAATTCAAGTTCAAATTCATAAGGGGTAAGTTAAGAGTCAAATGGTTGGGTGGCGCGTTCTCTTGTCCCATAAAAATGGGGTCCACGAGACCCCATAAAAATGGGGTCTCATGGACCAATTTGATTTCTCCCTTGGCAATTACCTTGAAAAAAAAGTAAAATTAGATAGATTATTTTAAATTCCTATAAATTTTATTTGAGTTCGTGGGGTAGTATTTGTGTTGGGAGGATATCGTCTGCTCGAGTAGATTAAGAATCGAGGTTTTTATGCACTTTTGGAGTTTTAGGATATCCTCTACTGAGATTTAGATAGTAATATTGTAAAGTTATCATGCAGTTCCTCGAGTGCGATATGGACAGCGAAGAAAAAAGCCCCGTTATGGACAGCGAAGAAAAAAGCGAAACAAGCTCTGAACATCTGTGTGGAAAAGCGACGAACCGGACTACCAAGTCACAGCAGGAGGGATGTCCAAACGATCTGCATTCACAAGAGCTTAGGAAAGAACGCTGGAGATTGGACGTGCCAAATGAATGTAGACAACCATTAGACGAACTTAGTAAAAGTTTGGGCTTCAGATCTATGGGAGCTGCAGTGGATTGGATATTACCATCTGAAACGAAGAGATTGACAGAGGTGACCAAAGAGCTGGGCTATGACAAGGGTGGACAAACCCTAGATTGGCTAATATCATTGGCCACCATGCCTATGTTAGATCTAAACAAATTAATGGGTTTCGAAGATAGCCCAAAAGCTATGTCATGGTTACTGGAACAGCCGTGTATTAGATCATGGTTACTGGAGCAATTTCAGAAACCGACTTTCCAACATACAGGAGAAGCCCGAGACCCGTGCTCTTCTTCGAAACAGCAGCCGCTCATAGCAGAGAGCATTCCACAGCCACCTGCATTCTGTCCTGCAGCATATTATAGTGTCCCTCAGCGTCCTCTGGTGACGGACGGGAATGCTACAGGCAGTCCATTTGATGGTGGCGAAATAAGGGGAGACTATCAATTTCCCACAGTGAATGCGCAACCTCACCACCAATTCGGCAACAGTAGCGGTCTCCAAAGAGGGCAAGCAACGAACCAACATTTGGACAGGAAGAGAGGCGTGGCTGATCTCTCGAACAGCGTTAACTGGAGAGGAATAGAGGCTGGGCATAACGATGATCGCGGGAACCAATCACAAACTCCATACCTGGAGGGAATTAATCAAGTTTTGGTTGACTCTTCAATGAATCCAGTGATCAACCAAGGAATTGCGCCAGAGAATGAATTTGAATTTGAGAATATTCATGACTGGAGCTCATGGGAGGAGCTCATGGAAGGCACGGAGGGTGGAACACAAATGGGAATGCCAGTTAAGTTAGGAGTTTATAAAAACAGTATTGTCTCTGGAGACACAATCCGGCAGAATCATGGTAACCAATACTTTGATCAACCTTCCATTAATCAAGTTTTGATTGACCCAGTGATCGACCAAGGAATTGCGCCAGAGAATGCATTTGAGAACCAGTACCCGAACCAGGGTGGAACACAAATGGAGGAGCTCATGGAAGGCACGGAGAACCACATCAGTAAACGAAGAGCGGAAGTAACCGGGAAGGTACGCGATATGCCCGAAAACTAATAGATTGACAATATCATATTGTGTTTTTCTATCTCTGAGCATAACATAACTGCATGTGAATATATATAGGGTAAACAATGTGACTGATCCAGTCTTTCACGAGGTTAAATTTTAGTTCGGGACATGTGGAATTTAACCTATCCATATTTTATTTTGCATATTGCCCATGTTTTTCGATTATATTTATTTTAAATATTATCAGAGTTATGGAATTTAACCTATCCATATTTTATTTTGCATATTGCCAATGTTTTTCGATTATATTTATTTTGCTTATTGTCAAAGTTTCGTATTGTCACTTTTTTTTTCATTGCGCATGTTGCCAGTGTTTTTCGATTATATTTATTTTAAATATTATCAGAGTTTTTTATTATACTTCTTAGCATATTGTCATTTTTTTTTGGATTTTGCAGGTCGTAACCGGTATGCAATTTGGGGATAATTGAAACAGCTTATTATAATGCAAGTAAAAAGTAATCTTACTGGCCAGATAATTGAAAAGGGCACTTTCGGTAGCATTATGATAGATACAATCTTCATTACATTTTAAAGGTTGTAGGTGTTTGGTAGTTGCAGACTGCCTTTCAGTTATTTCTATTTCAACTTTTATGTACTCTATGGTATTTGCAGAATTTTAAAGCTTGTATGTTTCTATTTCAAGCTTGTAGGTTTATAGATGTAATATTGATTATATTTCAAGCTTGTAGGTTTATAGATGTAATATGGATTACATTTTAAAGCTTGTAGGTTTCTATTTCAATTTTGATGTACTGTATGGTATTTGCATAATTTTCTTTGGAAAATTATGATGTACTTTAGTAGTAAATGTTTGTTAATATTGATTTGTTGTTGTGTTATTGAATATATTATATATTTATTGTTGATTTTGTTGATATTTTAAATCTTGTCTTATATTATCAGTTGATTTGTTTCTTTATTTATATTGTAGGGTTTAAATTTATTTTCAATGTATTTGAGGAAAAAAAAATATTTTCAATTATGTTCAAAAAAGATTTTATAAAATGTTAAGAAAGGATTTTATATAATTTATGAGATAAAAAATTATACAAATTTAAATTTATTACTCTGATTTATTTTATTTTAAGGATACCCAAGTTACAATATATTTATTTTTTGGTAGTGTTTTATTATATATATTTTTCTTAGGAAAAAAAGGGTAATTTTATTACTTTTAGGAACAAAATTACACTCTGTATATACACCTAAAAGTGGTGTATTGTGTTACATTGTAGTCTTATAGCTGTATGCTATTTTCTTTGGTTCAAAATTGCTTCTTTAGATGGCGTTGTTGTATATTCCTCTGTATTTCATAATATATGCTTGAAATATATATGATTATTTTCTCTTTTCGAAGAAGCTCCTACTCTTCAATGTGGTGTTGTTCAAAGTGTTGTTAAAAAATTGGAGGTTTGTTCCAAAATTGGGTTGTGCCAATATTCTTTATTCTGTTCATTGTGGTACTCAACTATTTTCCATTGGCGCACACCCAAGCCGATCCCTTCTTTCGACCTTTTGTCCCCTGTATACATGTTGGCAATCAATGAATTCAAAATTTGTCTACAAACATTTTATATCTTCCACCAATCTAGCAAGTCTTATGTTTAAACATCTTTTATTCTTCTCAGGTTTTTAGTAAACTGAAAAGATGTTGGTTGAGGGATGTCTTTTCGGAAGGGAATCCAACGTTCCTTGGTTAAGTTTAAAAAGTAATCATCTTCTAGCCACGTTTTGTTGAACTTGAAAGGGCTACATTGTTTTTCTTATTCTTGTCTAAGCTCTAGAAATATAGGATAATGATATGATAGACCTCCAAAGTTGATCCATTGTTTGAAGGTCAGGGATTTGATTAGAAGAGTATTAGAAATCAAGAAACAATCCAGTCTTTTTTCCACTCCGTCTGTTCCGACTCTATTTTTCTTTCAAGTCGGCTTGAGGGAGAGTGGTGTTAGGTCTGAAAGAGAAGATTTTGCAAATTTATTGAAGAAAAATTCAACCAAAGGGTGGGGTCTCGCATTGTCCCCCCAAAATTATGAGGGGCCTAGGGAGAGATTTAGATCCCCCCCCTAAAATTAGTAAATCCTTAAACAAGGAATTTTTAGGAGTGTATCCCAGAAAGGTTTCCTTTTCAGATAAGGTCCGTAGATGTTAAGTAAATGGACTATCTCATTTAGTTCCGGGAGGAGAAAAGTAATTCCAAGGCCAGAGTCCAAACCCCAAGTGTTGAGGACTTGAACTTTTTGAGAGTTCCATCCAATCGCCAAAGCTCCAGATCTACCTATGACATCCACCGCCATGAAGCTCCACCCAAGAAGTAAGTGCTCCAAGCCAACTTTAACCTCCTCCCTAGTTCCCATAGTCTCTTGTAGTAGAAAAAAATCTGGGTGTTATGAAGAGATCACCCTTTTTAGGGAAGATTTTTTATGGGCTCTTGCCAAACCCTTGCAATTGAAGGACATGATCTTCATAGAGACACCTTGCCCCTGAGCTTCACTTCTTTAAGTGCCCGTTCAATAGATTGTTGTCTTTTGGCCAAAATATCTAATTTCGCATTTGTTTTTGCTTTGGACAGGAAGGATTTTCTCCCTCATCCTCCCCTATCAATGGAGGTAATCTCCTCTGTTCTGATTCCACCTATAGCATTGGTTTGGTATCTTAAGAAATATCGGGTGGAGGAGGATTCCCTCGACTGTGTAGTGGAGGAAGAGTTTTCTTCAAGGATGGAGAATCTCTTAGGGGGAGGTGGGGATTCCAAATAGGGAGGCTCAAAGGAGTTGTCTTGTTTGGCCACAGGAGAGGTAAGGGATATAGTATTGCGTGATAAGTTGTTTAGGGCCTCTGTCCAATCCTTAAACTCTAAATTTATTTTGAAAGCTAGGATTTTAGCCTTTTGAAAGCTGTGCAGTACTTCCAAGAGTTCGTTTTTTGTAATTTCACTCATCAAAGGATGGTTATCTTCTTCTTCTACAAATCTAGGGAAGTATTGGGCCACTTTGACTACTTCCTCTACTATAGCTTGGTTCTCTACTTTAAAGATATTTTTGGAATAGTTCTTCCCTAGGAGTGGCATCCCTTTAAAAGAGGATTCCATATTTCCATCATGGTCTTTTAAATGCCAAATGGTATTGACATTTTTCCTTCCTTTTTCATAGGCTTGAAAGAACTTTGTATTTTTGTCTCCACTTTTCAACCAGATAGCTCTGCTTTTCGCCTCCAAGTTTCTTCTATTTATTTTAGCAGCTTTATCCTCTTTTTTCCTAGATGTAGTAACTTGATTTTTGACTCTTTTGTGATCAATAGGTACCCTTCATCATCAAAGAGATTTTTTAGTTCGATTTTGATTTCTTTTAATTCCTTATCTTCTTGTTTTCGTTTTTGGATGTCCCAAGGTTTTACAGCATCTTTGATTCTTCTTAGGTTTTCAGTAAACTGAAAAGTTGTTGACTGAGGGATGTCTTGTCAGAAGGAAGTCTAATGTTCCTTGGTTAAATTTAAGAAGGAATAATCTTCTGGCCACAATATGTTGAACTTGAAAGGGTTGGTTGTTTTTTCTGAATCTTGTCTGAGCTCTAGAAAGATATGATGATGATCTGAGGGACTTGATTATAAGAGTATTATAAATCAAGAAACGATCAAGTCTTTTTTCCACTCATTTGTTCCAAATCTATTGTTCTTCCAAGTCAGCTTGAGGGAGAGTGGTGCTAGGTATGAAAGAGAATATTCTAAAAATTTACTGAAGAAAAAGTCTACCAAAGGGTGGGGTCTCACACTGTCCCCCCAAACTTCTCATGGTCCTATGGAGATATTTAGATCCCCCCCCCTAATATTAGTAAATCCTTAAACAAGGACTTTTTAGGAGTGTATCCCAGAAAGATTTCCTTTTTAGATAAGGTCCGTAGATGTTAAGTAAATTGGTTGTCTCATTTAGTTCATGGAGGCGAAAAGTAATTCCAAGACGAGAGCCCAGACCCCAAGTGTTGAGGACTTGAACTTTTTGAGAGTTCCATCCAATGGCCAAACCTCCAGATCTGCCTACGACATTGACCGTCATGAAGCTCCACCCATGAAGTAAGCACTCCAGGACAACTTTAACCTCCTCCCTAGTTCCCATAGTCTCTTGTAGTAGCAAAAAATTTTGGTGTTCTAAAGATATCACCCTTTTTAGGGAAGATTTTTTATGGGCTCCTCCCAAAACCTTGCAATTGAAGGACATGATCTTCATAGAGACACCTTGCCCCTCGGCTTCACTGCTCTAAGTGCCCATTCAATAGATTGTTTTGTTTCGGCCAAAAGATCCATTTTCGCCTTTATTTGTGCTTTGGACATGAAGTATTTTCTCCATCGTCCTCCCTTATCAGTGGAAGTAATATCCTCTATTCCGAGTCCACATACAACTTTGGTTTGGGATCTTAAGAAATATTAGATGGATGAGTATTCCCCCAACTGTGTAGAGAAGGAAGAGTTTTCTTCAAGGATATAGAGTCTCTTAGGGGGAGGTGGGGCTTCCAAATAGGGAGGTTCAAAGAAGTTGTCCTGTCTACCCACGTGAGAGGTAAGGGAAATAGTATTGAGTGATAAGTTTTTAGGGCCTCCGTCTAATCCTTACCCTCTAAAGACATAATATTATTTAAAACAATAATAGGGGGAAGGGGGAAAGGAGTAATACCCGAGGTCCCCGGAGTCTGTAGGTCTAGGGCGACTATAGTAGCGCTTGTAATCTCCAATTTTCCATCAATCACCCTCTTGAGGGTTGGTGAGTGATCCAGTTGGATCCTTTCAATCGTCACCTTTGTAGAAGGACCCGTTTCTGGCGAGGAAAGTGTAGATGATTCTAGAACAGTTTCTTGTCGTCTGTTGAATTATAGTGAGTAGGGAATTGACTTTGCTTTGTACTAAGAAACCCCTTTTGTTCTTAAGGGTATATGGCATGAATCCACCAGATGCCCATACTTGTGACAACGACGACACCGAAAAGGGACATTCTCATAGTCCAATATTTGAGTGTGTGTATATCCTTCCCATGTTAGGTCGATCTCTTCTCCTAAACCTTCCCTCACATTTAGATTGACCACAATCCTCACTATTTTCCTTTGTTTAGTTCTTTCGAAAGAAAGGTAAGCTTCGAGAAACTCCCCCAGAAAATTTCCAATAGCTTTGAAATAGTCCAACACCCAGAACTGGAGAGGAAGGGCTGATAAGTGGACCCAAACTAAAATTTTGTCCATTCTTTCCTTTGTGTCATAAAAAAGAGGACTCCATGATTTCAACAAAAGAGGGGAGGAATTTACACTCCAATTTATTCCCAACACCCAATTAGCATCCTCCAACCGATTGAATTTGAAAGGAAACCAATTTTGGCTTAATTTAATAACTTTTGGAGAATAACCCAGGTCTTCTTTCTAGGCCGACTCTGCCTAGGAAACTCTGGGTTTGTGGGAAAAAAATATGCAGCTAGCTCTGCCAACCAGTGTCTAATTCTTCATTTGCACCACATTGTTCATGTCGAATTCTCTCCCTAGTAGTAGATTGCCCACTTTCCCTTTGGAGGAAAGTCCTTTCCTTTTCCTTTTATGTCGACCTCTATAAAAACCTATGTCGTCCCATGAAACCTATGAGAAATTCTCTGAAGAAAAAGACCTCATGTTTACTGTAAACCCTCGCTACTCTTCCACGTCTAAGTGGGCCGAGATAAAGCCCTGTGAAGGGGTAATGTCCAGACCCTTTTGGCTTGTATCCAAGATGATGTTTTCGTTAGTCTGAGGTCCTTTCTCCCCCAGCCCATAACCAACGGAATTAGAGTGGGGAGTTGTTTCTCCTTGAGTTAGCCAATCTAGGGCTAGTTCAAGCAATCCAGTGACTAAGAGGTAACTATCATAAGGGAGGGTGTTCGAAGCCATGTACTCAAAAAAAGTCCCAAAACAACTCCAGAAGATGTCCACTCCATGCGGGGAAGAGTGAGCATTTGGGAGGGTTCCTTTCAGTGGAGAAGGAGGCTCTGAAGATAAGATATGGTGTAACGGTGAGAAGCCAGCTGTCGAAAGCCAAAGTGGGGGGTCAGAACCACAATAGGTAGGTGAGAGTGGGAAATCCAAGCCTTTTTCCATGGAGGGCCTAGGAGATAGGGAACACGGGAAGTTAAGATGTTGTGGCAGTTAGCAGGAGCAAACAGAGGGAGAAGTGGACAAGGGGAGAAACTAGGGTAAGGGTAAAACTGTCATCGTTGAAATCTAAAGGAACCGATGGAAATCATCTGCAATCTCGCTCTATGGTTCTGGAAAAAACCGCAAACGTCATCCTCCCCCTCCCCAAGTTATTATATATGTGCTTTATTGAATATATATATATATATATATATATATATATATATTCAACAAATTCTTTAAGATACTCAAATGTGAATGGTGAACTGAGTTTTTGTATGTTACTTCATATATTTTACAATCAATATGTCATCTCATGTTCATTATTTTCAATTTATTCTTGTTTATAATGTAATCATAGATTTTCTTCCATGTTCATATTTTTAGATCTCTTTGTTTTCGCTACTAGAATGAGAAATCATCTTGAAATCACAAATAAATGTTATTTTATAGATAGATATTTTGTTTTGAAGGTATTGTTTCTTTCTGGAAATAATAATCATCTTGTTAATTTGAATTTTGATAGATTTTCATTTTCTTACTAGGTTCTTGCCACAACTTCTCTATTATTCTCTTTTGTACAGATGTCCAATAGTTAATAGTGCATCCAACTTATTTTCTTCAATTCTATATTTTTCAAGTACAATTTGTTTACATAGTAAAATTCAATCTTTGCTTGCATGGTGCCTATATGTTTTATTTTGACAGTAGATGTAATAAACAAACATAATTATTTTCATGTTAAAGACAAGATACCTATTTTTTCTAGCATCATAGAGTAAGGAGTTTCTATTTGAACTCTTAGTCCTCTAAAACATTTTTTTAACTCTTTTAGCTTTCTTCCAATATTATATGGAGAGAAAAAAGCCTAGAGAGGATTACCATAAAAGTAATCTTTGTAACAATTCCTTGAACAATAGCTTCCTCAATTGCAAGCCTCATACGTGGATTTTTTCTTTATTTGTTCTACATAAAATAGTGGACCTTCATATCCTCTATTACATGTTTCTCCACACAAGAGTTCCAATTATAACTACAATGCAATTTAAGGTCAATGGACTTGTAAGAAGGAACTAGCTCCAATTTGTGACCATTAAATGTGATATATGACTTTATAATAAAGAACCAAGAGTAATTAGTATACTTATAAATATATGTATTGTAGCCTGTGTAGCGTAATTTACCTATGGAAATAGATACATGCTGATTTGAAGTGTGATTGAACAAGAACAATAACCTTGTGAACTATTGTGTTGAACAAAAAATTAATGGAGGTTGGAAATATTATGTTGGTATTGATATATAAAGTTTGAAAAATTTGTTTTTAGGTTCTAAATGTTAGTATTATTTCCATTATCTCTCAAGAAAACTACTTCCTGTTAGTTGTAGCTCATTCACTTATCCTTTCTACCCAATTGTCACAACTATGCTTTCCTAAACTATGGGTCTCTTGCATATATATATTATTTTACACAGAATGTGTAAGAGGTTATTATACATTATCTGGCCTATAAAGTATTGATATTCTCTAGAAGTCTTTTCTCTTTTTTTTTGAAAAAATATTTACAGTTGGTGTGATATTTTCAAATCTTTAAAATTCATATCAAATTGAAAACCATTTTTTCTTCTTCATGTGTTTGTGTTTTGGGACTGAAGATATGTGTTTTGGGCTAAAAATTTATTCATTTTTCCTTAGAATGAAGTGTATTCCATCAACATTTTCTAGCTCTTTATGTTTCTCACAAAAATTCATGGGACAATTCTCTTTTTGCCACAAGTGTGTTGGATATTGTGTTGAATATCAAGGAGATGGACCACAATGGAAAACATGGGCCCATATTTTATTTTACATATTGCCAATGTTTTTGGATTATATTTATTTTGCATATTGTTAAATTTTTTGGATTACAAATTTTACCATATTGTCAATTTCTTCCATGCATTTTAAAGCTTGGAGGTATTTTATACTGAAAAATATCGTTGAATTATTATGTAGTGTGTGGCATTTGTTAAGTGCAAAATTTTGGTTCAATTATTTGAAACTTATTTACTATTATTTTAGCATTATTTGTTTGTTGGTAATAACTATTTGTTAATCTCTTTATACTCTAACTTATATCATTATTTGTTTCTTAGTAATATCAGGATTTGATTGTTGCCTTGTACTGCATTGCATATTATTTTAAATCTTGGAGGTATTTTCTATTGAAAACTATCTTTCAATTATTATGTAGTGTGTGGCATTTGTTAAATGCAAAATTTTAATTCAATTATTTGAAACTTATTTACTATTATTTTACCATTATTTGTTTGTTGGTAATAACTATTTGTTAATCTTTTATACTGTAACCTATATCATTATTTGTTTCTTAGTAATATCATGATTTGATTGTTGCTTTGTAATCCATTGCATACTTTTTATTTATTGGTTATTTTGTTTATATTGAAATTTATGTATGAGTAATTTATTACTATTTATTTGTTGTTTTCTACTACAATGCATATTTAATATTTATTGGTTATGGCTTTGATCAGATTATGTCAAAATTTTGTAAAAATTTATGATATCAAAAATTTCAAAAATTTAAATTAATTTATTTTGATGTTATATTTTAAGGATAGTCAACTTGAAATGTAATTAATTATTGGTGGTGTTTTAAAACATCGTTTTTTTCTCTCTCTCTCTCTCTCTTTATATATATATATATATATATATATATATATATATATATATATATATATATTTGTGTGTGCGTTTTTTTGTCAATAAGTTCTATAAGATACTCAAATGTGCATGGTGAATTTACTTTTTCATACAAGGCACAATGTGTATTTACATGTTCATTTTCCTCAATTTATCATTGTTGGAAAAGTAATCCTAGATTTTCTTCCTTATTTATATGTTTCCATCTCCTTGTTTTCCCTACTAGGATGCAGAGTAAGCTAGAAATGACAAATAATTGTTATTTTATGTATAGATATTTTTTAGGAGGCATTGTATCTTGTATAAATAATCAATTATCTTGTTGATTTCAATTTTGTTAGATTATCATTTTTTGACACAACTTCTTTATTATTATTATTTTTGAAAAATGATCAAGATGGATCCAACATATTTTCTTCAATTATGTGGTTTTTAAGTATCATTTGTTTAAATCTTGAGAAATCTTGAGATGCAATATTTTCTTGCATTGTTCCTATATACTTTATTTTGATAATATGTATAATAATTTGACATACTTCTTATTACGTTAAAGACAATGTACTTGTTTCTTATAGCATCATAGCTTAAGGGATTTGTATTTGAACTTCTTCTCTACTAGAACCGTTTTTTAACTCTTTGAAGTTTCTTCCAATATGTCTTAAAGAGTAAATTTCTCAATTTCAAACCTTATAATAAAAAAATTTCTTTATTTATTGTGCATGAAATAGAGGGTCTTCCTATCCCTCTAACATGTTCCTCCACACAAGAATTCTAATTATAATTACAATCCAATTTAGGACCAAGGAACTTGTAAGAAGGAACTACCTCCAATTTTTTATCACTATGTAACAACCCTGCTTAAATATATGTATAGGATTATTAATTATAATTAATTTAATAATCTAACTCTCCTAAAAGTCAGCTAAACAATAATTATTTCTTAAATAACATTAACTAATTTTAATTATTATTAATTACTTGTTCATGACTGTCAAGGATTAATTAATTATTTATTGACTCATTAATTAATTAAGTAAAGAATTAAAGGGGGTTAATAAATTATATTGTTAAATTAAATCTTACGTATTCGGGAAGGGATAGGACATTAAATATAAGATAAGATAATAAATAAGAAAGGATAAAATAATAAATAAAGGGGATAAGGAACATGAATAATGGGATAAGGGGCATTAACTATGAAAGGATAAGATAATTAATGAATGGAGAAGGAAAGTAATGAAGGAGGGGGAAGTCGGTGAAGGGGAAATATAATGGGGAGAGCCTTATGGTGGAAGGCATTCCTTGGGGGAAGGGGATTACCATTCTACAGGGAATTTTTGGAGGTTTCTCTCGGATTTGCACAGGAGTTGAGTTCTGTAGTCTGATTGGATCAGTACAGGCACCGGTTTGCTGGAGGTTTTGGGCATGGGGGCCAGGATATCCATGTGATATCCTGGAGCTAGGAAGTTGTCCTAGTTGGCAGGGTGGAACAAGGTTTTGGGCAGTGTTGGATCCATTTCAGCACGAACAACCAGATCGACGGAGGAATTAGCATCAGACGAAGGTAGTTTAAAAATTATGTATTTGTTTTATTCTGCTATAAAATTTTATTATTCATTGATCAATTTAAAATGCGTATGTGCTCAATTAAAATGAATTATTGAATTTTCTGAAATCAGGTAGTGTTTACTGTTTTGTTTGTAGAAATAATTGATGTTAAATTAATCCAGTTTTTACACATGGTATCAGAGATTTTGTTTGAAATCTAGGCATGAGGGCCAAAACTCCAAGCTCTAACTCCAGCTATGCCTAACCTGCAAACCAAACACAAAAATTTTAACACAAATATAAAAATAAATGCAATACGAATTGAAAATGTAAAAACAAATTTACCAAAGTAAAACAAGCAACTAGGGTTGTTACAGAAAACCTGGGTTTATGCTAGAATGAAGGCTTTTGCAATGACATACTTGTTTAGACAGAGAGTGACATCCAAAATTTGGAAGATGACATATAGTCTGGCAGACTGAATTAAACATCTGTTGATGTTTCTTCAATTACTTATTAACCCGTTTATCTAAACATTGGGCCTGGATTCTCTTTGGGAATCTGCTTGGAACATTTCTTTTTTGGTTTTGATTTTGCGTTATGATTTCCTTTAATCTTTGGTAGTGAGTTTCCCAAATGGTGGGATATGGATATTCAATACCTCTCCAGTCAAATGAATTTGGCTGGCTATTTCTAGAATTTGTAGATTCTAGAGTGTTGATTAATCTACTAGATCGTAAAACAGAAAAATTTTTTGAAGGGCAGACTCTTTATCGTTCCCAAATATAGCACATACATAACTTTTTAACTGTAAACTTTTAGTACCTGTTATCATATTAAATCCATTTGGCAGTACATAGACTTGGATAGCTTCGAAGATACAAGGATCATATAAGTCTAAGGTAAAATTTGGAAAAATTGTGTCGAAGATAGGTCAATCATGTAAGGATCCAATAAAGCCTCCAATTATTGCATCTGAAAACTTCTTATGTCTAGTATCTACAACTACACACACAAAAAAAAATAAAAAAATTAAATGGCATCTGACTAAATAATTCAAACCAAATCTCACCCCTCCTAAATGGACATACTTGAATTTATGTTGTATGGCCCATTTAATTTTTTTAGGATCGAGTAATAGGATAATTGTAGGCTCATATTGGGCAGGAGAGAGCCAGATATCTATGGAATATATCTGGATTTGTGTAGTGGCTTTATAAATTAGAAGGGGGTTATACCCAATTTTATAGATATCATTTTTTGTAATTGGCGGAATTTGTTGATTCTGGTCGAGTTCGACACCTTCATAAAGAGTGAGAGTGAAAGCAGAAGAGTGTTTTGAATAAGTTGGGCCAACTAGGCCTTTCTGTTTCAGAACAGAGGTAGTTGCGTCGGGATGTGAGATTCCTCTTTCTTGAATTTGTTCAATGGTAAGTGAAGATGGATCTTGATATGATAATCTTTCAGACACAGAAATTTCAGCCTGATTAACCTGATCCATACTTGGGTCCATCTTAAGCTTATAAAGTTCTATATTGCCTACAGGGGGGAACGACGTACTTCACGCCTAAACTCGACAACTCCATCACTTAGGAACTCGGCTGGCTTGGACCAATCGACTGTAAGGATCGATCTTTACTCATCCATACTTTGTATGCAACTAATACTTTAATCACCCTTGGAATAATCCAACAAGTAGGCAAGGAAACTCAGAAGCGCAATCTAGCATTACATGTAGAAAGCAAGAGAAGAAAAAAATCTAAGGCTTCTCCCGTAAGGTCACTTGGGTTTTATGTAATGATTTGTTTGAGGAAAAATCCCTTATCACCCAGCTAAAAACAGGAGTGGACAAAGATTGTTCAACTCCAAATCTCCAAGATGGGACGACCTCCGCTGGGCGGAGCACCCTCCTTTCGCTTCTTATCCATGGAGATTGCAAATATGGAAAAGACCCTGGAAGAAAGCAAGGGTGAAAATCCTTCACATGATACTGTCATTTATCTTGTTGAGAAGTTCAGTGCAACACGAGAACAAGTTGGAAAAGTAACTGTACAATGGAAGCAGATTTGGAACTGGTTTCAGAATAGAAGGCATGCCCAAGGATCTAAAAGTGCTAAGATGACAGTGAAGTTAAATTCTATACCTTCATCTTCTGATGATTCTCTTGCAAAGAGAGAAGCTACTAATTCTTTTTCTTCTCTTTCAGATCCAGATATGGAATCATTATTCGTTTAAATAAATTTATATGCATATGTATTTTCCTCCATTTCTAAGTACTCGCTTTACCTCAAAGAGAAATTGGGGTTATGTGGACTCAATTTCCTACCTTGAACCAGAGCTTATTGCAGACCCCATTTGAAGGCCCTAAGAAAAGGTGACATCAGTTGCCATTATTATATTCAGTCTTTGTCTCACCGGAAGCATCTCACCTAACATCACATCCATTAGCATCTCCACCAGATATGGACGCAATAGATTTAGGTAACAGATCCGCCAGTTGCAAAAATGTTGGGACAAAGCCAAAGGCACTATCTCCACCAGTAGCTCGTGAGTCAGATCCATATCCATTTATCAGAAATCCAATTCCGGCTGTGGGTGGGAATTATAAGGGCATAAATAATTGCAATTCGAAGACCCGTTGTTTACCTCATTCACCAGCAAGCCCAAATGTAGAAGAATTCCCCAAGATCTGTAATGATGAAGATTGGGAGAGAGAGTGGGATGGGGGCATGATGTCGGTTAGACTCCTTCCTGCTTCACCTGCTACTGCTTGGAATTACCCTGGAACTTCCCTGGTAACTGCGACTGTTATGCCAATGCATTCCTGAAAAATGTTTCTGAAATCAGAAAATCCACCTGTGCAGTCTGCAGAGGAGCAACGTCCATCCTTGACCGCCACGAGTTCGAAACCCCGCACAAGTTCCTTCTTCCTGTCGATTCAAAGTTAGAATTGAATGTTAAAGCTAGAATATTCTTGCTTTTGCATGAGAACAGCGATGCAGAAGAAGAGTGAAGGGCACATGGGCCGCATGCAAGCCCCACGTTGTCGACTTGAGAGTCTTCGGGCAAGTGGGTGGCATGCAATCCCCATGTTGCCAATACAAAGTCTTTTTAAAATTTGTTTAATTTTAATTTTAGTTGTAAATATTACATTTTATTTATTTATTAAATTTTTTTTTATATATATATATGTTTTTTTTTAATTTGTTTTAAGTTGAAATATATATAATATTTTAACCCTGATATAATAATGTAAAAAAAAATTTGTTGAAAACTTATCTCAAGTCTAATTAATTATCAGTTTAGAAATATTATATATATATATCATTTGATAAATTAAAAAAAAAATCAAATCAAAGATTCAATTAAAGTATAATTATGAAGTTAATAAAGTTTAATTAATAAGTTTAAGTAAAGTTAATTAGTTTAATAAAATAAAGGTAAACTACATCAAAAGTTAATTAAAATATTAGTTAAGTTTGAGTAATATAGAGTTAAGTATAAAATTTAGAGGTCCAAGGGTTTTGAACCCAAGACCACCCACCAAGCGACGCGTCTTAAGAAGAGAAATAACACCAACGCGTCACACATATCACTTTTACAAATAAATTTGCATACAAATAGTTTAATTATCAATAATAGCAAGGTACTAGCCTGAAGAATAATCTTCGATTATCCAAGCGTCAGGCTCATGATACCTTACACACCACTCATCAAGCCAAGCGTCAAGTCCCTCCACTCCATTCCACCAGTCAAAGTCAATGCTAAATATCAATGCAGCAATTGACAACACCAACACTATGCGCCAAGGAAAATCTCTCGAGTCAAGCATCTGAGGATATTTAGTTATAAGCGAAAAGTTAAAAGGGCTTAGACTAGGACAAGCGGGAAGGAGGCGACATATGCACTAGGAGAGTAAGCATAGGAAGTGGCGAGTATGGCGCAAGGCTAGCATAGCTACAGGGCAAGGGAACCAATAGTTTTTTTTTTTTCATAGGGGCGAAGAAATCAAGATTAGACACTAAATCCTAATCCTAACCTAGCCAATCCCCTAAAGGAGTAATGTTTGTTTAAATACAAGTAAAGAAAACTTACGCGTAACCCTGTTTCTAGTTTAAGTAGCACCAATTTGAAACGTCCTAGAACTCACCCTAACAACCTTGGTTGATGCAGGCTAAAGTATACAGATTGTCAGGACTCGAGGGAGTCGAGGTAGGGGAGCGTCGTCGCAAGCGCCACCAACACCACCAGTGCCACCACCACAATCGCCTGAACTAGCCCTCATACTGCGCTCGTTGGAAGCCATTAATGAGACTTTAAAGGGGCGACAACCGACAGGGACTGAAGTGGAACCCCCACCATCTGGAATGGGTAATCCAGAAGCATCAAGGGATTCAGGGGGAGGACCTCCACCCAGAGACATCACGCGAGAATTTCAGAAGATCAAACTTCTGGAGTTTGTCGGGGGTCGAACCAGTGAATGCGCGGAAGCATGGTTGGAAGGCATGACAAGGTGTTTTTCCTTAAGGGACTATGCATCCAACTCAAAGGTAAAGATCGCAATTTTCCAGTTAAGAGACAACACTTTGAACTGGTGGGGCAACCTGGAAAGACAACTACACCTTACCCCAGACACAGTATCTTGGGAACTTTTCGAGGAGAGGTTCTGAAGGAAATATCTACCAGCATACTATGAGGAACAACAGGTAGGGGCATTTCATGCCTTAGTACAGGGAAACAAAACTGTAGAAGAATATGAGATCAGATTTATGGAACTAGTCAAATATGTTTTGTATATGGATAATGACCAACGACAGGCAGAGCGCTTCGTCTATGGATTGAACCCTAAGATAAGAGTTATGGTACATATGTGGAAGCCGTCTTCAGTAGTGGAGGCAGTGGAAAATGTGCGTTATGTGGAAGCCGTCTTCAGTAGTGGAGGCAGTGGACAATGTGCGTTATGTGGAAGAACACATGATTTTAACCGAGGGTACAAGACCGACATTTCTGCATCGCCCTGGATTCGTAGGAAAGGCCCTGAGGACATTTCCTAGGGGATGTGGCTCAAGGCCACCGCCATATGGTGACAGAGTCGCACCAAGGATAGTAGCTGCAAGGATTTCAATGGTAGTGAGTGTAGCATCTCATTCATCACCAATGACACAGACAGGTCCATGACTATCTCAAGGAACAACGAGTAGTGGCAGGAGTTCCAGGGGAAGGAACTCATTTCAGAGGCAGTCACATAACAATGCACAGGTTCAATCTCTTGTTACCTGTTGGGGGTGCAGAGGACCCCATTACCAGCGCAACTGCCCAGAGTTACAATCAGGGTTCGTGCATAGATAAGGAAAGGAACTAATGGGGAAAGCAAGTAGTAGCCACAAGATTTACGCAGCGGTTAATAATCGCCAGGCTGAACATCAATCCACAGTGGTGGAGTCATCAGGTACGCTAAATCATATCAATGTCAAGATTTTATTTGATTCTGGTGTGACAGATAGTTTCATTTCACCATCTGCATTAGAAAAGAGTGGGTTGGCAGCCTACGAGCACGATGACTTTAAACAAGTCGAGATGGCTTCGGGGGAAAAACAAGCGGTAGGACCAGTGTTGATAATTGTATAGTAGACCTGGGAGTGTGTACTACTAGGTTGAAGGTATACGTCACAGCTTTCGGAGCATATGACCTAATCATTGGAATGGATTGGTTAGTATCTCACAGAGCTTTGGTAGATTGTTTCGCAAAGAGGGTGCTTTGTGTCGATGATGAAGGAAGACTAGTAGAGATCCAGGGTGTACAAAGAAAAGTGTCATCATTCTTTATATCAACTATGATAGTTAAGCGATGCTTGAGACAAGGGTGTCGATTGTATGTAGTGGAAGCAGTGAAAGAAAGGAAGGGACCCTCATTGGATCAGTACCCGGTATTGTCATAATTTCAGGATGTTTTTCCAAATGAGTTACCAGGGTTACCTCCTGAGAGGGAGCTTGATTTTACTATTGAGATAAAACCTGGTGTAGAACCAATCTCCAAGACTCTGTATCAGATGGCAGTGCCAGAACTTTGTGAATTGCAAATGCAGTTGAAAGAGTTCCTGGACTTAGGGCTAATAAGGCCTAGTGTTTCACCGTGGGGCGCACCGGTAATTTTTGTAAAGAAGAAGGATGGATCCTTACGACTGTGTATAGACTACAGGGACTTGAACTGTGCTACAGTGAAAAATAGGTACCCAATGTTGTGAATAGATGACCTCTTCGATCAGATGAAAGGAGCAGCGGATTTCTTAAAGATTGATTTGCGATCAGGGTATCATCAATTAAGTATTAAGGAAGGTGATATCCCAAAAACTGCCTTTCGAACTCGGTTTGGACATTACGAGTTTGTTGTAGTACCTTTCGGATTGACCAATGTGCCAACAATATTCATGAGCCTCATGAACATTGTATTCTGGAAGTACTTAGACCGTTTTGTACAAGTTTTTCCAGATGACATCCTCATATATTCCAAGAATGAAAGAGAACATGAGGAACACTTGCGAATAGTGTTGTCCTACCTTAGAGAGAACAAATTGTATGGGAAGTTGTCAAAGTGTTCCTTCTTCCAGAATGAGATCCACTATTTAGGTCATATCATTTATGGCGAAGGAATCTCTGTGGACCCAGAAAAGGTAAAGGCCATTATGGAGTGGCCAGTGCCGAAAAATGTCGATGAGGTGAGAAGCTTCATGGGGCTAGCAGGTTATTACCAGAGATTTGTGGAAGGGTTCTCAAAAATAGTGAAACCCATCACCACCTTGCAGTGCAAGGGGGTCAGGTATGAATGGAAAAAAGAATGTGATAGTGCATTCATTGAGCTTAAGAGGTTACTAACTAGTGCACCAATTCTACGAGTGGCGGATATCGAAAAGGACTTCACAGTCTACACGGATGCCTCGAAGCAAGGGTTGGGGGTCGTGCTAATGTAGGATGGAGGAGTGATAGCCTATGCATCAAGGAAGTTGAAGAAACATGAAGAGTTATACGCGACTCATGATTAAGAGTTGGCAGATGTAATGCTAGCTCTAAAATTTGGAGGCACTATCTTGTGGGGCAGAACTTTGAGCTCAAAACAGACCATCAAATTTTAAAACATCTCTTCACTCAAAGCGATCTGAATGCCAGGCAAAGGCGATGGAGTGAGTTTATGAGTGAGTACGATTTTGGTATTTCGTTCATCAAGGGAAAGGAAAATGTGGTCGCAGATGCCTTGAGTAGGAGACCATGTATCTTCTCCTTGGTAACCTTAAAGGTCAATCTGAGGGAACATGTGCTGGCACAACTCCAACGAGACAATTGGTATTTAAAGGTTACTTCAAACCTCCAGAGTGGGAGGCAGTTAGATCCAAAGTATGAAGGATATAGTCTAGAAACAGATGGACTGTTAAGATGTCAAGGAAGGATGTACATCTTTGAGAATGGGGATATTCAAAGCATCATATTGAAGGAAGCCCATAGACCACTTTATTGTGCGCATCCAGGTGTGAAGAAGGTGTACGCAGATATGAGGAAGCTCTTCTTCTGGGTAGGCATGAAGCTCGATGTAGTCCATTTCATCGCCAAATGCCTGGAATGTCAACAATTGAAAGCCGACCACCATCACCCGACAGGCCTCCTACAACCACATGATGTCCCTATGTCCAAGTGGGAAGTCATCTCTATGGATTTTTTTGTGGGGTTGCCGCTCACATATCATAGACACAATGTCATTCTTGTGATAGTGGATAAGTTAACCAAGAGTGCTCATTTTATTCCGGTTAGAGAAACTTATGATGTCATTGATGTGGCACGTTTGTTTGTAAGCGAGGCCATCCATTTGCATGGGATACCTAAGAATATCATTTCAGATAGGGACTCCAGATTCACTTCTAGGTTTTGGACAAGTTTACAGTTAGCGTTGGGGACTCAGTTGAACATAAGCACAACTTGTCATCCTGAAATAGATGGGAAAACTGAGAGAGTAAATCAATTCATGGAATACATGCTTAGGATGTATGTCATGGATAATCAAACCCAATGGGAGAAGTACTTACCTTTGGTAGAGTTTTCCTACAACAACAGTTTTCATAGCTCCATCGGAATGCCACCCTACGAAGCTTTGTATGGGAGGCCATGAAGAACGCCATTGAGTTGGGATAGACTAGAAGACTGACTAACATTTGGGATAGAATTGATTCAATAGATGGAAGAACAGGTCATTCAAATTAGGCAGAGACTAAAGGAAGCATAGGATAGGTAGAAAAGCTATGCGGATGTACATAGGACCGACCGAAGTTATGAAGTGGGAGACCAGGTTTTCATTCATATCAGGCCTAATAAGAGTACCATACGGTTCGGCAAGGGGACAAAGTTGTCACCTTAATTTATAGGACCATTCAGGATCCAAGAGAAAATTGGACCCGTTGCTTATCATCTCATACTGCCACCCCAGTTGCATAAAAATCATAATGTATTTCATGTATCTATTTTACGTCATTATGTTGCTGATGAATCACATAAACTAAATTGGAAGGAATTGTAGGTATTGGACGTGGGAACCCTCATGGTAGAACCATTATGCATATTGGACCATAGAGTCTGATAGCTCAGGAATTGTCTGGTAGACCAAGTTAAGGTCCAGTGGGACAAGTATAGTCCAAGATCTGCTACTTGGGAAGACGTCGAGACACTACGACAAGACTATCCCTCACTATTTTGACCACCTCGAGAACATGTTTCTCGAAGGTGGGGTGTATGTATCACCACCTTTTGACTTAGACAACCAGGATTACCTGAGGCCTATATACTTTATTTTCTAGTCACAGTGAAACTATTAAGTGATACACATAAACTTTAAATGTATGAACTTTTATGAATGATTAAATGTTATTGATGATGATGTATGTAATGCGATCTATTATGTGAATGTAAATTTTATGAATGTTTAAATGCTATTGATGATGATGTATATGATACGACGTATTGTAAGAATGTGAATTTAAAGAATGTTTAAATGCTATTAGGATGATGTTGGATATGATGCAATCTATTTTGGGTAAATGATAATCTTATGAATGGGTGTCGAAATTGAATTATGGGATATTATGAGATCTATTTCTAACTGGAAAACTCTGATGTTAAATTATCGGTACAGGGATACCAAATTAAAAGGATGATAGTATGCAATTACTGTTAGTCAACTGAGAGGGGGCGGGGTGAATCAGTTGTTACCGTGCTTAAACAATTATGCTTCTTTTAAACTCTTTGCCGAGTCACTAAATGATGATCACAATAATGCAGGGGAATAAACAATGGCATATTCAACATCAGTCATACATAAGAGAAACACAGAGAC
>ML799076.1:94331-105027 GCA_009831015.1 Picea engelmannii | reverse complement strand
TGTGTTAGTTTTAAGCACAAATTGAAGAAAGAAGGCGTCCTAGGCCTAATTAAGTTTACACCTAGGGTTTACTTCTAGGGTTTTTGGAAAGCCTTGTATGAAGAAACACTTTTCAGCCCTAGATTTGTGCTCCTAAGCTAGCCTGACGCAACCCCTACCCTCGACGGCACGGTCACTCCACCAGGACCTCCACTATCTATGGCCCGAAGGGTTCAAGTCCCTTCTTATTCTCCTCGGGAATTCCTTACCCACAGGAACACTACTGCGCGATTCTCCCTTGAGAAATCGGGAGATCGGACTTCGCGACTTCGCAAGTTTCACAACGGAGAACTGGACTCCCCGATTCCGAGACTCGATGCTTCTGGTCAACGTTGACTTTCTCTCGGTATGTCGGGACCTTGCGCTATCGCGGCTCGCGACTAGCGTCCCTATACCTTCGAGTTCTCAACCTCCGAGACCCGAAGTGCCGAGATACTGATGACTCGGAATCTCGCGACCTCGCGCTCTCGTTACTCTCGAGAATAGACTTGAGGCCTCCAACCCCCGAAATCCGATGTTCCGAGGTCACCTGTCACATCATCAAATCCCGACGTACACCATGCAAAACATTCCGGGATGTCGTGTTTAGCATTCTCGTGACCTCACTCTACGAGAAACAGGAATCTTCCGTCGCGAACTCCCGATACCTCTGACCTACAAGTCAGGTCGCGATCTTAGTGATTCTCCACGACGATTCAAGTCGTCGATTCTCTTCCTCTCGAAGAGTTTCTCCGCTTCACCACCTTCGTTCAGTGCAACTGAGAACAAGGTGCTATCCCTCCAGAGCTTTCTCGAACACGCTCCCCGTGCTTGGTCTTCAATCACTTCCAAAAGTGTTGAAGTCTTCTGGCTCCCGTGCGTCCACACTCGCACCAGCTTCAACCTTCCCCTTCTCAGACTTGCTACTGAGACTCAAATTCGACCTGCACTCACCTGCATGGCTCGAATACCTCAAACCCAACTCTGGGCAAAAGAGAACAAGAGTTCAACTGCTTGGCCTCCTCGATGCACTCTATGCGGAGGAATTCGACTGCACTCTATGCAGGAATCTCCTGACTCAAGCAGAGAAACAATAGAAACTCATTCACTTAATCCCTCAGGTTTTGAACCTGATATGCAATCACATATGCAGCATATAAAAGATACGCATAAAAAGAAGCAAGTAAGCAAAAGCATAACATCAACAACACAAAAGTATCAAACACATCCATGGGAATTGAATCAAGTTTTCCTATTAATTCAATATCTGTACATGGAGTTCTTCACAAGTTCTCTGCTCTGCTCCTCTCTCTCTTTTTTTTCTTTTTCAATGCTGAATGAATGTTCCCCCCCCAAACAATGATACAAGGGAGGGTGTCTATACTCCGTTTTCCCTCTCGAAAGATAAACTGTCTAATCTACAGTTAATTATTTTATCTACTTGCATTAAATTTAAGTAAATGCCTCAGCTACCTAAGGACGAGAGCTTATCCGCTCAAGGTCCGTTACATATATAAAGTGCACTTCATCACATCAATACATTTAATGTTTGGCGCAACCATTTTACAATGTTTCAAAATTTGAATGCTGGCACTGTCCAGCTGTTTACTTTTCCTCCTCGCGCTGGCTCGCTTGATTGAGTGAGTGATGCTCCTACATCATACTCCTCGGCTCGAAAAATTTCATGGGCTCCTGCTCATGAGCTCTTGTACAGTCTGCCCATGTTTCTGTATCACAGCTTCAGTTTCCCAGCTAGCATCCTCCACTGGGTGGTTCTTCCACTTCACCAGGTACTCAAAATACTGTTTCTTCCTGGTCTTCCGGCCTACTCGTTTGTCTAATATACAGTTGATCTGCGGCTTTTCTGCTACTGGCATCTGCTTCTGCCACTGGACCCCTGGTTCCTCAACATTTCCAGCTCCTGTATCTTCGACTTTATATGGGTATAAATCCAAAATCTTGAAAATCAGAGATATCCCGATGCCTTCTGGCAATTCAAGCTCATATGCATTCTCGCCAAATTTCCTCAGGATTCGGCACGGTCCAATTTTCTTCATCTTGAGCTTATTGTATGTTCCCCTTGGGAACCTTTCTTTCCTCAAGTGCGCCAGAACCATGTCCCCAACTTCGAACTGAAGTTGCCTCTTCCTCTAGTCGGCTCTGCGCTTATACTCTTGATTCGACTTCTGCAGTCGCTGCTTCACCTCCGCGTGAAGTTCTTGCATTGCCTCAGCGAACTCTTCAGCCCTGGCGCTGCTAGTTTCAGCCTGTTCTGGCTCCCTGAGCTCAGAAAATCCTCTCGGCTGTGTCCCATACAAAATCTGAAATGGGCTCTTACCTGTACTCTGATTCACCGAATCGTTGTACGCAAATTCTGCCCGTGGTAAGATCTGATCCCAACTACTGTGATGCTCCGTCACTAAGCTTCTCAACAGATCCCCTAAGCTTCTTTTGACCGCTTCTGTCTGACCATCTGTCTGCGGATGGTAAGCAGAACTGAATGCCAAGTCAGTCCCCAGCTTCTTCCATAGCGTCCTCCAAAAATGACCTATGAACTTGGTATCCCGATCCGAGACTATACTTCTCGGCAATCCATGCAATCTCACAATCTCTTTGAAAAACAAATTGGCGATGTGGGTTGCATCGCTTGTCTTATGACACGGTATGAAATGTGCCATCTTCGAGAACCTGTCTACCACCACGAAGATGGAATCAACTCCTCGCTGAGTTCTCGGTAACCCCAACACAAAGTCCATGCTAATGGCTTCCCATGGCCTCTCGGGTATGGGCAACGACTGATAGAACCCTGTGTTCTGCTTTTGGCCCTTAGCATGTTGACATATTTTTCACCTATCAACAAATCGTTTTACATCTGCACGCATGCCCGGCCAATAATAAGATTCGCTCAGCTTTGCGAATGTTTTTTCATGCCCGAAATGACCTGCTAAGCCTCCGTTGTGCTTCTCCTTAACCAAATTCTCTCTCATAGAGCAATCTGGAATGCATAATTGATTGCCCTTGAACAACAATCCATCCTGGATCAGGTAGTCAATCCACGGACTCCTATCCCTGAGAACTGGGTTCTCGGCTGCCTCGTATGCCTCGCCAAAATTTGCGTCACCTGAATACATATCTTTCATATTTTCAAAACCCAAGGTTTTGACTCTGAACTCCTGCAGCAATAAACATTTCCTGCTCAAGGCATCAGCCACCTTGTTAGCAGTCCCCGAAATATGCTTGATCACGAATGTAAAATTCTGCATATACTCTACCCACTTCGCATGCTTCTGATTCAACTTCTCCTGCTGACTCACGAATTGCAATGTGTGATTATCGCTGTACAACACAAATTCTTTGGGTATGAGATAATGCCTCCACTTCTTCAATGCCTGTATGATGGCATAGAATTCTTTGTCGTACGTGGAGTACTTCATCTTTGCATCATCCAGCTTCTCGCTGTAATATGCAACAGGTCTGTCATCCTGACTCAAAACCCCTCCAACAGCATACCCACTGGCGTCACACTTCACCTGGAAGGTTTTCTGAAAATCCGGCAGCACCAGAATTGGCTGCTCGGTTATCTTCCGCTTCAACAGATTGAATCTCTTTTCAGCCTCGGCTGTCCACTGAAAATTTTTATGTCTCTTCCTGACCGTATCCATCATTGCAGCACTGATTCCGCTGAAATTCTGAATGAATTTTCTGTAGAAGCTTTCCAATCCGTGAAATCTCCTTACCTCAAAAACATTTCTCGGCGATGGCCAATTCCTGATCACTTCGACCTTCTCAGGATCCATCTTTAGTTCATTCACCGATATAACGAAGCCCATATATATGAGTTCCATCTGCATAAACGAGCATTTCTTCAAATTAATCATCAGTTTCTCCTGCTGTAGCCTTCTCATAACAATGGCCAAATGCCTCAAGCGCTCTTCCCTGGTTTTACTGAAGATCAGTATATCGTCCAGGTACACCACCACAAACTTGCCAATGAATTCCCGTAGGACTTCATTCATCAGCCTCATAAAAGTGCTGGGTGCATTTGTCAACCCAAACGGCATAACCAACCATTCGTACAAACCCTCATTTGTCTTGAATGCTGTTTTCCACTCATCCCCCTCTCTCATCCAGATCTGATGATATCCGCTCTTGAGATCTGTCTTGGAGAAATAATTTGCCCCACTCAGGCAATCCATCAAGTCATCCATCCTCGGCAGTGGAAACCTGTACCTGATGGTAATCTTATTTATCGCCCTGGAGTCTCTACACATCCTCCAGCCTCCATCCTTCTTCGGACTTAGTACTGTCGGCACAGCACACAGACTAAGACTCTCCCTCACTAGTCCCTTGTCCTGCAGATCCTGTACCTGCCTTTTGACTTCCTCGTTCTCTTGAGGTGTCAACCTGTACGCTGCCTTATTTGGCAAACTTGCTCCGGGTATGAGGTCAATATGATGACTCACACTCCGCACCGGTGGCAACAAACGAGGTAGTTCGTCCACGATGATGTCAGCAAACTCTCCCAGTAGTTGCTGAATCTCCTCTGGAAAATTGTCCACTCTTGTGCTTGTCAGAACAACCCTCGGCTTCCTGACAACAAAGAACTGTGGATCCTCACCCTTCTCCAGCTCTGTGAGAAGCTCTTTCCCACTCATGAGGAGTATCATGCTGCTAACTTCTGGCTTCACTTCTTTATCTTTTATTGGCAGCAACCTATGGAGTCTCCCATCCTTCTCCAAGGTGTATGTGTTCATCCTCCCATCATGAACAACATTCCTATCATACTGCCATGGTCTACCCAGCAGTATGTGGCATACATCCATGGGAATGAAATCACACAGAATCTCGTCATGATAATTCCCAATTTTAAATTTAACTAAGCACTGTTTAGTGACACTTACCCGGTGTCCTTTTTGTAACCACGAGACCTTATATGGACTCGGGTGCTTAGTCGTTTCCAGCTCCAGCTTTTTGACCATCTCAGCTGCAACGAGATTATCAGTGCTCCCGCTATCGATGATGACTTTGCATTTTCTGTCCTTGGCTGTGCAAGCCATCCTGAACAGTCTACTTCTCTTTACTGAGTTGTCCACTTCTTTCTCAGGTGTCAAAAGGATCTTATGCGTTCCAAGCAACCTCCCGCTATCCGCATCTTCCGACTCAGCATCACGCCTCTGCGCCTCAGTGATGTGAGTTTCTCCTCTCTCCATTTTCCTATCTGGACAATCCACGGCTTTATGACCATCTTTACCACACGTGAAACATGTGATAGCTCCTCCTCGACCTCTTCCTCTACCTCGGGTACGAGGAAATGTATTTGCATCAGCATACCCTCCTTGCTGATCATCTTGTTGTCTCCTCGGCTCAAAAACTTGCTGCCTCTGTTGTGAGGTTCCACCTCTTTCATCTCTACCCTGAGGTCTTTTCTAATCCTCCTTGGGATTTTGAATTTCTTTTTGGGCAACTGCCCTGCCTCTAGGCTGGCTTCTGCCTCGCCCTCGTTGTCCCTGCTTGCGGCTCAGCTTTTCTTCGGCTTTCAGAGCTATTTGGTACGCATCCTCAACAGTGCGGATGGTAACCATGCTCAATTCATCCTGAATTTCATACCTAAGACCATTCAGGTACCTCGCCACCTTTTCGTCATCACTTTCCCGATGACCAGCTCGAATATTGAGCCTATAGAATTCCTCGGTGTACTCCTTCACCGTCATCAACTTCTGTCTCAGGTTCTGCATGTGCCAGAACAGAGTGATCTGGTAGTCCCTCGGAATGAACTTCGCCTTCAACTTGGCGATCATCCGATCCCAGCTTTTGATCTTTTGCTTGCCTTTGGAACGCATGTCTGCCTGCAGCTTGTCCCACCATAAGGCTGCATGTCCCTTCAGCTTCGTGACAGCATGCTTTACCTTCTTGTCCTCTTCGATATCCTCATAATCAAAGTAGGTGTCGAGTGCTCGGATCCAATCCAGCAACTCCTCAGCATTTAGACTTCCCTCATAGACGGGAATGTCCATCTTCGTCTTCGAGCTCATCCTCGAAATAGCTCTGATCAACCTCTCAGTTGAAGCATCTTCTGTTGTGACTTCTTCCGCATCGTGTCCATCTTCCTCTTCAATCTTAGGATCGCTGAACTCTCCCGCGTCAGCTCCACACCTATGGGTGGTCTCCATATCTTCGAGTCTCGCTCTGAGATCTCGTATCTGACGTTCCATCTCTGCATTTCCTGCCGGCCTTCCCCTTCTTCGGGCGTCCCTGTCCTCCCGATCAGGTGACTGCCTCTCTCTCCTGGGTGGCATGGCAAATATCGTTACTGCCTCTCTCTACTATCGTAGCAAAGAGAATCCCAACTCCCACTCTGATACCACTTGACACAACCCCTACCCTCGACGACACGGTCACTCCACCAGGACCTCCACTATCTATGGCCCGAAGGGTTCAAGTCCCTTCTTATTCTCCTCGGGAATTCCTTACCCACAGGAACACTACCGCGCGATTCTCCCTTGAGAAATCGGGAGATCAGACTTCGCGACTTCGCAATTTTCACAACGGAGAACTGGACTCCCCGATTCCGAGACCCGATGCTTCTGGTCAACGTTGACTTTCTCTCGGTATGTCGGGACCTCGCGCTATCGCGGCTCGCGACTAGCGTCCCTATACCTTCGAGTTCTCAACCTCAGAGACCCGAAGTGCCGAGATACCGATGACTCAGAATATCACGACCTCGCGCTCTCGTTACTCCCGAGAATAGACTTGAGGCCTCCAACCCCCGAAATCCGATGTTCCGAGGTCACCTATCACATCATCAAATCTTGACGTACACCATGCAAAACATTTTGGGATGTCGTGTTTAGCATTCTCGTGACCTCACTCTACGAGAAACAGGAATCTTCCGTTGCGAACTCCCGATACCTCTGACCTACAAGTCGGGTCGCGATCTTAGTGATTCTCCATGACGATTCAACTCGTTGATTCTCTTCCTCTCGAAGAGTTTCTCCGCTTCACCACCTTCGTTCAGTGCAATTGAGAACAAGGTGCTATCCCTCCAGAGCTTTCTCGAACACGCTCCCCGTGCTTGGTCTTCAATCACTTCCAAAAGTGTTGAAGTCTTCTGGCTCCCGTGCGTCCACACTCGCACCAGCTTCAACCTTCCCCTTCTCAGACTTGCTATTGAGACTCAAATTCGACCTGCACTCACCTGCATGGCTCGAATACCTCAAACCCAACTCTGGGCAAAAGAGAACAAGAGTTCAACTGCTTGGCCTCCTCGACGCACTCTATGCGGAGGAATTCGACTGCACTCTATGCAGGAATCTCCTGACTCAAACAGAGAAACAATTGAAACTCATTCACTTACTCCCTCAGGTTTCAAACCTGATATGCAATCACATATGCAGCATATAAAAGATACGCATAAAAAGAAGCAAGTAAGCAGAAGCATAACATCAACAACACAAAAGTATCAAACACATCCATGGGAATTGAATCAAGTTTTCCTATTAATTCAATATCTGTACATGGAGTTCTTCACAAGTTCTCTGCTCTGCTCCTCTCTCTCTTTTTTTTCTTTTTTCAATGCTGAATGAATGTTCCCCCCCCAAACAATGATACAAGGGAGGGTGTCTATACTCCGTTTTCCCTCTCGAAAGCTAAACTGTCTAATCTACAGTTAATTATTCTATCTACTTGCATTAAATTTAAGTAAATGCCTCAACTACCTAAGGACGAGAGCTTATCCGCTCAAGGTCTGTTACATATATAAAGTGCGCTTCATCACATCAATACATTTAATGTTTGGCGCAGCCATTTTACAATGTTTCAAAATTTGAATGCTGGCACTGTCCAGCTGTTTACTTTTCCTCCTCACGCTGGCTCACTTGATTGAGTGAGTGATGCTCCTGCATCATAGCCGTTTTGTCAAACAAGTCTTAAGGAGAGGAGAGAAAGCTTTAGGCCTAGCTTTAGCTACACCTAGGTAAGTCTTTCCTTCTTAGGGTTTAGACTTGATGGCCTTGCCATAGCAATACCATCAAACCCTAAACCCTCTTGTCTTTAAGTTTGAGTCTTCCTAAACCATTAGTCTCACTTCAATTGACTCCATTAACCCAAGGCACTAGTCTAGAAATGATCTTGAGCTTGTTTATGCCTTAAACGTTTCTCAAACTACTTTAATTTGAAACCCTAACTAACCTAGCATCTAACCCTAGCGACTTGAACTAACCCTATTGCTGATAACGTTTTGCCCTAAATAAAACTTTGCTTGGATAAAAAGGTGCGGCTGAGTTATCTCTTCATAGCCATAGAGGTTTCATGCAATTTTATTGGTTGAATTTGTCAAAACGTCCTCTTATTGGCTAGCTAACCCTAACCCTATATACAGAAACATTATAGGGCTGACGTCACACTTATTTGATCTTTGCTTGGCTGAAAACGTTGTGACTTTTATCACTTGATTTGATAGATCTTGAGTCATTGATTACACCTATAAGCTAATTTGACAAAACGTTGCACTCTTTGCCTTTCAAAGTGACTTAACTCTAGGGCTGACGTCATATCTATTGCAGCAACAATATAGGTGACGCAACAACATTGTATTTATGAGAAAACTTGCATTGTGATGATATAAAGGATTTATATTTAACATTAAATGCTCTTGTCTCTTGATGTACTTATTGAAGAAGTGATTTTGTCTTTGTTTGATAATCATTGACTTCGTCAATAATTATATCTATTCATTTTCTCATATATATGATAAAGATAGTCATTAATATCTTGAAGTACTAACCACTGCAGCATATATTCTAGTCTTTGTTTTGTCTCGCAAACAGGTGCCATTCAGTGGAAGACTCTTCTCTTGACTATCTCTTATTGGGCAGTAATTTGTGAAAGGGAACCCCTTATCTTGATCCATTATCCTTAGCCTTTCTTTAACCCAGATTACATAGGGACGTCTCCCTTGGACTAGCCCTCCTAAATAGAAAGAGCCCCCCATCGAGGTGACAATGGGTGGGGAAGGTCCTGTTATGCCGGTTTTAAGCCTTGACTCAAGCTGCCTAAACCCTTCCTACAAACCATACGATAACACTGCCTATGACATTGACCGTCATGAAGCTCCACCCATGAAGTAAGCGCTCCAGGCCAACTTTAACCTCCTCCCTAGTTCCCATAGTCTCTTGTAGTAGCAAAAAATTTGGGTGTTCTAAAGATATCACCCTTTTTAGGGAAGATTTTTTATGGGATCCTCCCAAAACCTTGCAATTGAAGGACATGATCTTCATAGAGACACCTTTCCCCTCGGCTTCACTGCTCTAAGTGCCCATTCAATAGATTGTTTTGTTTTGGCCAAAAGATCCATTTTTGCCTTTATTTGTGCTTTGGACATGAAGTATTTTCTCCATCATCCTCCCTTATCAGTGGAACTAATATCCTCTATTCCGAGTCCACATACAACTTTGGTTTGGGATCTTAAGAAATATTAGGTGGAGGAGGATTCCCCCAACTGTGTAGAGAAGGAAGAGTTTTCTTCAAGGATGTAGAGTCTCTTAGGGGGAGGTGGGGCTTCCAAA
This sequence comes from Picea engelmannii, assembly GCA_009831015.1. NCBI lineage: Eukaryota > Viridiplantae > Streptophyta > Pinopsida > Pinales > Pinaceae > Picea > Picea engelmannii. The sequence goes on along the minus strand of ML799076.1, from coordinate 95,446 downwards.
TAGGGAGTTTCAAAGAAGTTGTCCTGTCTACCCATGGGAGAGGTAAGGGAAATAGTATTGAGTGATAACTTTTTTAGGGCCTCCGTCTAATCCTTACCCTCTAAAGACATAATATTATTTAAAACAGTAATAGGGGGGAGGGGGAAAGGAGTAATACCCAAGGTCCCCAGAGTCGGTAGGTCTGGGGCGGCTATAGTAGCGCTTGTTATCTCCAATTTTCCATCAATCACCCTCTTGAGGGTTGGTGAGTGATCCAGTTGTATCCTTTCAGCGATCACCATTGTAGAAGGACCCGTTTCTAGCGAGGAAAGTGTAGATGATTCTAGAACAGTTTCTTGTTGTCCGTTGCATTCTCGTGAGTAGGGAATTGACTTTTATTTGTACTAATAACCCCCTTTTGTTCTTAAGGGTATATGGCATGAATCCACCAGATGCCCATACTTGTGACAACGACGACACCGAAAAGTGACATTCTCATAGTCCAATATTTGAGTGTGTGTATATCCTTCCCATGTTAGGTCGATCTCTTCTCCTAACCCTTCCCTCACATTTATATTGACCACAATCCTCACTATTTTCCTTTGTTTAGTTCTTTCTAAGGAAAGGTAAGCTTCGAGAAACTCCCCCATAAAATTTCCAATAGCTTTGAAATAGTCCAACACCCAGAACTGGAGAGGAAGGGCTGACAAGCGGACCCAAACTGAAATTTTTTCCATTCTTTCCTTTGTGTCATCAAAAAGAGGACTCCATGATTTCAACAAAAGAGGGGAGGAATTTACACTCCAATTTATTCCCAACACCCAATTAGCATCCTCCGACCGATTGAATTTGAAAGGAAACCAATTTTGGCTTAATTTAATAACTTCTGGAGAATAACCCAGGTCTTCTTTCTAGGCTGACTCTGCCCAGGAAACTCTGGGTTTGTGGGAAAAATATATGCAGCTAGCTCTGCCAACCAGTGTCTGATTCGTCATTTGCACCAGATTGTTCATGTTGAATTCTCTCCCTAGTAGCAGATTGCCCACTTTCCCTTTGGAGGAAAGTCCTTTCCTTTTCCTTTTATGTCGACCTCTATAAAAACCTATGTCGTCCCATGAAACCTATGAGAAATTCTC
>ML799076.1:46738-61112 GCA_009831015.1 Picea engelmannii | reverse complement strand
TCCCTGCAAACCCACCAATAGAATCCAATTTAATGTGAAAAAATGTTTTGAAAAGAGAAATGTCCATACAAGTCTAAGAAATAAAACATTCCTTTTGTAAAAAACATTGTTTCAAAAGTGATTCAAGAAGGATGAGTTATTATCCTTAGAATATCAATCATATAGATCAGACCCAACCTTTATCATTCTACAAGTGGATGATCTCTTGGAAAGACTAACTCAATTGTATGAAGACAAATAATGGTTTAGAATAGACAGCTTACCTGGAATAGGAGTATAGGCACATCGAAAGAGTGGATACCAAGGCCATTGATCATGAAACAATAATATAAGAGATGTCATGCGATGAGTTGATTCCTTAGATGTATCATATGCAGACCTCACAGGGTACATTATTTTGGAGACATAAGACAAAGGATAAGAAAGGACAATACCTCAATGGGTTCTTTTGTTATAAGGACTATGAGGTAATAGAGATAGAAAATATGGACCAAGAAATAGTGAGTGTTTATAATGTTCTGAACCAATATATAGAAGAATACAACAAGAAAACAAAAGATGATGAAGACATGATTTCTAAATGGAAAATGGACACGGAACATGTATGGGATATATGGAAATGAAACCTTGATAGATGAGACATGAGAAATAAGTTAGGTAAATTGAGGAGGATATGGTGTATAGGGATGAAAAAAGACAAGACTGAGTCATGGGCCAGAAAACAAAAGGACATGAAAGTTTTTCCAATCGTAGACAAAGTCAAGGAAATGGGAATGAGGACCCCCATAGGTGAAATAATATTAACATATATACCAAAGTAAAATGAGATAAAATGAAGAGAGTGGATGAAGGAGAAAAAGGACAAAACAATGAAGGTCTCTTGGACTTGTCCTCGTATAAATAAGCAACTAATAAACAAGACAATGAATGCACAACTCTTATAAACATAGCATATGATAATACCATATGGAAGAACCCCAACATTCGTATGGATAAGAGAAAGAGAGAAGGCACTAAAAGGTAGCATCAATCAATGAAATGAGGGGAAATCAAGGATCGAAGAAGGTAGCAGAGAAAATGAAAGAATATAAAGGTAGGAACCAATGAAAGGAAGAAATATTTGAGAAAAAAAAAATTAGTAGAAGAGTAGATAAAAAAGTGGGACAAGATGAGAGAGGATGAGAAGCAATCACCTGAGAAGACTATAGAAGAAAAGAGTCAAACAATGGAAATAAGACAAAGAAATAGATCAAGGCAAAGGTGGATCTAAGAGGAGAAGACAAAAAAAGGAGTAGGAGGATAAATACAAATTTGTAGATGAATATGTTCATAGTGAATATGATAAGGAAAAATATGCACAGGTAATCATTAAATTCCAACATAATAGAGGACATGAAATTAGAGATACTAAGGACATAGAAGAGACCTTGTTTCAACTAGGAATTGTACAACAAGTGGTAGATCGAACTAGTAAATGTTGTAAATTTATAATTAAAAGAGCTCGAAAACCATTGATTTCAATACAACAAGAATGGATTATGAATGTAGAGGATGTTTTACAAACAAATTTTAAATCACAAAAGGTCCAATATAAACCACAAAAAATATTGGAATTTTATTAAATAAATAAATTGTTTATCATGCAAGTAGATTTTCCTAGGATAGGGGACAATCCTAGATGGCTAATGACATCTTAGGATTATGAATTCAACGATATAGAGACCGAAGGAGAAATTTCCTTGCCCTGTCAAAAGGGTTTCATAAGGTCATGACTATACAATGTGGTGGATATATTTCTTATAGGAAGTTCATGGTTTTGTAAAAAGGGAAACACACAATAATATAAATCCAGCCTAATTATTTCTTGAGGGAGAAACAAGGGGACTATGATACCGCAATAGGGGAAGAGGAAAGGGGATTTTGGGTTTATTTAGCCTTATCATTTTCCTTGGGGTACTATCTTTTCTTGCCTATGTATCCTTACAATGTTCCCATCAATATTTGACTTTTGGGTTGGTCTAAGTAAAAGTCTCATATGTGTCATATCCTGAGGAAGAGAGAGGGGTCTCACGCAAGAAAATGTTTTGGATTGTCTTTCCCATGTAGGATGGTTGGAGAGAAACCATGCTTAGAATTTTCACAATAGTTGAGACAATCCTTTAGACCTAGAACCCAATTGTTGTTCCTTCTTAGAGGCCTTGAGAGCCAACTATGATGTATAAAACCTGTGAATGGTACCCATATCCCACCCACAGGCCAAATATCCCTTAGAGATGGTTTGTGTGGTGCTTCAAGGATTTGTTCATAAGCATTGAGATCAAGAATATTTGTACAGGGCCTAGGTCCCTTGTTTTCCTACCTCATCCATGGTATATCTCTTGATACAAAATCTTATTTTCCATAATATATTAATGGTGCACACATTCCCAATAAAAGGACTTAGTCTTTTCCATTAGGCACGAGAAATATTTTCTTAAAGAATAAGGCCCCTGTTTTCCTCCCCCAAATATGGTATGCACCTTGGACTTCATTTGTGGTTCCTAGTTCACTGAATTTGACCTCAATAATATTTATTTTATGCCAAAGTTCCTTGTTTTCCTCCCCTAGCCATGGCATAATCCCATGATCCTTTCTTATTATGGAAAATGTACTATTGGCATGAAATATCCCACACGGAGGTGAAATATCCCCTATAAGTGTCTTGTGTGGTTGTACAAAGACAACATCGCAAAGATCAACGAGAAGATTGAAATTGGGCCTAAGTATCTTATGTTCTTTCCCTAACCATGGATAAGATCCAAAGTGCCATACGTGATGTCCAAAACTTGTGAATAGTGATTGTATCCCACCTAAAGTGCATAGATCCCTTAAAGAGGATCTGTGTGGTGGCTTGAAGCCTTGTTCATGGCCATTAAGGACGAGCAGAGTTTTTTAGGGCCTAAGGCCATTATTTCTGTCCCATGGCCATGGTAGAGGTCCTAATAGCCATTATTATTATTTAAAGCATACCAATGTTGCCCATATTCCTAATTGGAGGCTTTGATCTTGGTAATTAAGAACATAAGGTTCATTTAAATCCTAATTCCCTTTTCTCCTTCCCTTGATGATAGTACAAGCCTAAACTCCCATATGTGATGTGAAAAAATACTAATCGTGTCCAAATCCCACCTCAAGGCCAAATATGCCTTAAAAATTATCTACATGATCATTCAATGGTTAGTTCATAGATCTTGAAGTGAAGAAGCTTCATTTTGGACCTAAGGTACTTGTTTCCTCTCATATCCATGGTACACACCTTGAGACGTATTCTTATTATGAAAATGTACCAATGGTTCCAAAGATACCCTACATAGATCGTGTGTAGTTGTTTAAGGACTGCATCACAAATATCATCCCTGATAAGATTCAAATAGGGCCTAAGCACATTATGTTCTTTTCTATACAGTATGCCCACAACTTGTGAATAGTTACCATATCCCACCCAAATTCCATATATCCCTTAGAGAGGATATGTATGATGGTTTGAGGCCTTGTTCATGGCCATTATGATCAAGAAGATTTATTTAGGGCCTAAGGCCCTTTATTTCCTCCCTTGGCCATGGTATCGGTCTTGAAACCCATTCTTTTTATTGAAAACATATTAATGGTGCACATATTCCCAAATAGAGGCATTTTTCATGGCCATTAAGCATAAAAAAACTTCATTTAGGGAAGAAGGCCCTGATTTTATTACCTTGGTGATGATATAAACCTTGAATTACATATATGGTGCAAACAAAATCCCAATGGCACCCATATCCCACTAGAAGGTCAAATATCTCTTAAATAATATCTACATGGTTATTTGAGGCCTATTTCATGGCCCTTGAATTTGAGAACTTTCATTGTGAGCTTAATGTTCTTGTTTTCTTCCCCTAGACATGGTACAAGTCTTGACAATTGTTCTTATTACGAAAAAACTATTAATGGCACCAAAGATCCCACACAGAGGATACAGATTTTTACATATGTCATGTGTTGTTTTTGACAACTTCATCATGAATCTTAATCCTAAGAAGATTTAAATAGGATCTAAAAAACTTATTTTCTTTCCATGACCATGGAAAATACCTAAGTTCCATACATGGTGTAAAAAAATTGTGAATGACATCCATATCCCACCCAAGCACCACAGTCTATTAAATAGGATAGATTTGGTGGTTTGAGGTCTTGTTAATGGCCAATGAGCCAAAGAAAATATGTTTAGGACCTAAGGCCCTTTTTTCCCTCTCTATTCATGGTACACACCTTCAGACCTATTTTTATTATGAAAATGTACCAATGGTTCCAAATGCAACTATATTGCAACTTATGCAACTATATTGCAACTATATTCTCAAATATTGGTGAGTGCTCAAATGCAACTATATTGTATCTTATGCAACTATATGCAACTATATTGCAACTAATGCAACTATATGAAACTATATGCAACTTATGCAACTATATTGCAACTTATGCAACTATATGCAACTATATTGCAACAATTTCGTATGCAACTATATGCAAATATGCAACTATATGAAACTATGCAACTATATGCAACGATGCAACATGGAACTTATGCAACTTAAGCACATTTATGGAACTTATGCAACTTTATGCAACTTTATGCAACATGCAACTTTATGCAACAATGGAACTTATGCAACTATGAAACTATATGCAACTATATGACAGATAGGTATGGTAATTCAAACTTTATTCAACTATAACCCCTGGAGTCAACACTCCACAAGGTGAACTTGTGGGAGACTAAGGGCTATAAGGAATAAGCCCCCCACCTTATTGCGCGCCCCTTAGAATCATCGTGAGCGACTATCGCAGTCTTCCCTCACGACATCGTGGATCCTCTCGAACTAGGTAATCGTTAACCTATAGTTCGAGCCACGGCAAGAGTTCTAGTAGGTGATGGTAGCGCTGTTGTCCACCCCTCTCCCTCAACCTCTCTGGAATTGTGTGTGGCCCCTTTACTCCATATGTGAGTCTGGTCGGCAAGTTATCGTCAGCCTACATCATCAACAATCATCTCAAAACATGTCAATATCATATCATCAAATCAAATGAAATATCACAGTAAATAAATCAACCCAAAAGCACACTCCCTGACTCAATCCGGAGTCCAAGGGGGTTCCACAGATGCCTCTACATCCTCAAGGTCTAAAACCCCGCACACTCAATACAACTGAGTCAAATATCACCTATCTACATCACATATTAAAACATCATGTCGTCTATCATAATGCATCATAATCAAGTATAAATGTTTTAACATTAGAAAGTCAAAATCACTTGCAAGCAAGTGTCCTCAAATAATAAGTTTTTTCAGTGCGCCAGAGCGGGATGTTACACTGATGCATATATAAGAAAGTTATAATGATCAAACATGACACATACCATGATACCTGGACCAATTACCTCATGGAGCAAGAGTCTTCTCTGATTCAAGTCCAAGCCGATGGTGATGGAAGCTGCTACTGCTGACAGGAAAAATCTGGCGAAGAAGAAGAAAGATGGGCCCTCCAGGGCCATGCTCAGGTCAATCCTACTCTCGGTACTCCATGTCTAGGACCTGTGGGCCTCGAGACATGATCTCATAGTTATCCCTAGAAATCGGGGATAACAAGTCAAATGCAAATGCAAAAGATACAAAGCGACAAAAGTTTCAAACAAAGCATGCACTCAAAGAAATGAGAAATGAAAGAAAACAATTTGAAACTTTTCCTAAAAAGAACTCAATCAAGGATTCAACAACTAACAAACATTCATTGAGTACAAAAAGATGTAGAGAATAATCCAAGAAAAGACAGCGAGAGAGAAATCACTCAAATTGTCCCGACAAAACAAGCAGCTAGAAAGGGAAATTTCACATTTCTGAAATTTTTTCAAGATCCAATCAATAAAATAAGGGGTGATAAGCACCAAATATCAACCTAAATAACTTCACAAACCAATCACAAAGTCTGGGTAAATACTTCCACAAAATAGGCTGAGACAATCTGAGCAGAAAAAGGCAAACATCCTCCAAAAAAGAGACCAATGTTCCATGTCTCAGGGGTACAGAGTGTTGTAGTGCTCCCTAAAACATTGTAGGGGAGTTCTATCTCTCTTTTATGGCCTACAACGGGGCGTTGGTCCACCCAAAAATTCAAAACAAGGTCAAAAAAATAAAGAAAAACTCACCGAGAATGCATAAAAAATGGTGAAATTGCTAGTGAAGGTAGGAGAAGGCTAATAGATGATGAATAAAAATAAAAAGTGGTCTAAAAGGTGGGAAAAGGGTAGTGACAAACCAAGGAAATACAAATAGGATTCTATCCCTAGTGGAGTCACCAGTTTCTGTTACAGGAGAATCCCTCTACAGACAAGTGGATTTCCTCTCGGATACTAGACCCCTATAACCAAGACAGAAAGGTGAAAATGTTGAACACTGACATTCCTTATAATGAAGCTAAACTAGTCAAGGAATAATAAGAAATGAATAAAATTAAATTTTATAATTGTTTTCCTTGCTCGATCTAGGCTGATCTTGATCTCCAAGTTCTTGAGAAAGTCCTGCAATCGAAGGAACAACAACGAAAAAACATACTTCCCATTCCTCCCATGATTAGCTTCGAAATAGATCTATCAAAAAGAAAACAAATTCATGAAACATACACGAATTTGAAGGAAACAGGACAAGCACATATATATATTAATGAAAACAAAGCAAAGCGCTTACAACCATAGATTTAGATGTAGCATCTTCACCAAGCTCTCTTTGTCCAAACCCTTGATCAAAATTGCCACAATCAGAACAATTGTAACTTCATTTATATATTCCTTATGAGATCATAAGTTTGATTCCTTCAATGTCTCTATCTTCGTTTCACCATCAAAAGGCCTCCTTATATAATCTTCGAGAGACCCAACCACCTTATAGATTCTTGGGATAGGTTGAGGATCCTTCTCCATCAGTTGTGGATCTTCCCTAAGATCTAGCCTTGACCTCAAATTCGAATCCAACTAACTCTAGAGATGAGGGGGATTTTTCCTTGATTTTCCTCAACTGTCAAATATTCCCTCAAACATCCCATCGCTTCCTCAAAATGGGACACAAAGTGTTGCAATGCTCCCCCAAATAAGGGTAGGGAGCGCTGGCACTCCCTGACAGTGGGTAGGGAATCCTTGCCCAAAATTTCCTTAAAATGTCCCAATGCTCCCCCAAAAGGGTGCACAAAATGCTAGAATGCTCCCCCAAAGAGGGGTAGGGAGCGTTGTCACTCCCTGACAGTGAGTAGGGGAGCATTGGCCTTCAAAATTGATTTTTAAGTGGTTTTCTTCATGGAAAATTCTTTCTACTCTTCATCAAAAGATTTATCTTCCTTAAACCAGTCTTTGAGTGTGTCTTAAGTGTCCCTGTGATGTCGTTAGAGACACAACATAGGTGAGATGGAAATATTATGTTTGCGACACTTGCGACACTTATGGATAAATGTGACACTTGCGACACTTGTAATGAAGACAATAGGTCATCATTGAAATGAGTGATTTTGATGTGTAACAGTTCCCTTTCTCTCATATGCTATCATATGATTATTCATATCTTGTACTAGCTGTAAGAAGGTAGACATGTTTGTCTGTTTAACCGATTCTCCCTGGGGAAGACCTGTTCTTTCCAGCTATTCTTCATACTCTAAACAAGTATGCAGAGCATAACCAAGATTATCAATGGATGTTTCCTCAAGTTGATGATGATAGGGATAGGTAATGCATGAAAGCGACATGGTTCTAAGGTTGAATGAGTTCAGGGATTTGATTATATAACTTAGTGAAACACAAGTTGAAGGACTTGATGGTCTCACCATCCTTATAGGAGATGTTATTGTACCACTGCAACTTCTCATCTCGGCTTTTAGATTTCCCATAGGTGGATTTGAACAAACAAAATAACTCCTCCCAAGTAGACAAAATATTAGGAGGAAGGGAAAATAAATCAACGACAACCTTCCCTTCCAAGGAATTGACAAATAAGTGCATGCAACTATCATTGTCATTGGCTCCTATATTGTGACAAGAATTAGAAAATGACACCAGGCATACATTTTTAGTGACTGTGTTATTTACCGAAAACCTAGGGACATGCTCTTTGAATTTAGGAGGTGGAAGAGTAGCAGTTGCTAGGTTAAGAGGAGAGGACACATGTGAGGACGTGGTTGTGGCGTCTTCTTCAAAATGAAAAAGATGATACTTATTAATGACTTTGGTGGGATTCGTGAGAGATTGTATAGGGATATGGTGGCTGTATAAGCTACCAATCACTGACGAAGATGAATACTGGAATCACTTACAGTCCCACTAAATCCACCACTAGATTCCATCTTGTGGATAATAGGTGAGGGGAAGAAAGACGAACTAGATGAAAATATATGAAATGATCTTACTCAAGCATTTTCAGATTCTGCTTGGCTAAAGAAAAATATATGGGAATATAACCCTATGTTTATAGCCATCAAAAGTAATATTGTAACTCACAAGTATTGATTACAAGTGCTTAGGATGGTTTTTTATAAATAAAATCTTGTTGAAAAATTCATTATTTATGTGTTTTTCGGAATATAACAGATGCTAAAATAAATATAGAGACAGAAGTAAAGACACCAAGTCGATAATCAAGAAAGATGAGACATAAAGAAATCCTTTATTTCATTCCAATTAATTAAAGATTCATTCTCGTTACAAAATTTCATGAATAAGTTTTGGACCAAAGTCAAACTTAGATGTCCCCAATGAAACATACAAAATGACTTCTCACAAAAAATTAAAAAAACTGAACTCTAAAAGATGGATCATCTTGCCAGAGATTGTTTCCCATTAGACTCTGGACAATAGGATTTTTCATTCATGAAAACTAATTCACAAACAAACATGTCTACACAGACTATCAAAGATAGATCAACAACTKTGAAAAACAAGTGTCTGAATGATGTAATTCAWCCTTGAATCTTGTTGTCTACAATAAGACCCTGTTATCATAAAAAATAATTAGKCCTTAAATAAATTAAGGAATGAATGAATACTGAATTATCTAAACAAGAAATCAAAGAGCWGAMCTTAGTATGTTTCTCCTTCTATTCTCCCTTTGTTCCTCCCTTTYTCTTTTTCCTTTAGGAAAATTAGAATTGGTTGAAGTAGTTGAACTACTTCATTAGTTAAGTTAACTAAAAWCTCAACCAACTTTTTAGTTAGAGGGAAAAGTAATAAATCATARTAAGGGKTTTTAAATAAATAATAACTAGTAGGTGGGACCCCTTGCGACTCCCCTTTAAMTTTTAACAATCATAACACAASTAGTTAAACAAAACATCCMTCCTTGTGACTCCCATCACCACATTCATATTTCACAATTAATMTCAATGATATTTGAAATTACTTTTAAAATATATTACTCATATATCCAAAGATAGYATGTTGTCCAAAATTTCTAAAGTCAACTATCCTCAATAATAAATAAATAAATAAAAACTTAAAATCCATATTTCCCACTSTSAGATGCARTCCTTCCCTTGTTGTTGTTGTCACCTTTTRATCCMTATGAATTTGCCTTTGKCTRTGMTAAACCTTTRTTCCTAATCTCRCTGATTAGATGAGAKMAATYATCCCTCAARTGATTYCGASAGGACRCATATTTATCAGATCCATTGGAGGGTGAGRAAGGGRAAACATTGGATTTTCCTTTGTCATGKGCATGGTGGGCCTTGSTTTTCAACCTTTTTCTAGCATGGSATGACTGAACTGGTGAGTGGGAAGGGGCATMTTGGACAATTTGATTGATAGGAGGGGGAGGYGGTAAAGACAATTTGGGCCATCCAYGATGTTGGGACACTCAAGGGTGGAAASTCTCTTGCCATCCATCTTTTTYRGGAACCTCGGGTTGTAATGAGACATGAGGAGGCACAAGAATACCAAGGKCTTGTGGATWTTGGAAGGGAGGCATTTCGGKCCTAKATCARACCACTCCTTTCCCAATCCAATTGAAAAACCCAACMTTAAATAGTTGGCCTAACTCTTGTGAGTCATCATYGAAGTGAATGCAGAATCTTGGTCTTCTAGGGCCTATKTTCSAATTAAATMTTCCTTGGTTACCTMTKCCATGGMTACCTCGGSTGAAAAAGATCATTCTTGTATGCATGATTSATTAGATAATAKTCTCTTTAAAAACCATACATGRCAACTCTTTTAAAAATATGAAATAAATTTTGGCTCAGYAACATATCAAACTCAYRCAATCCAATCCATACAAATTGTTTAAMCRTTGTCAATGAGCAGGGGGTRAACAAAGGTTCTGGGATATGAGAGGGGTTGTATKRAGAGAAAAAWGTTAAAATGAGGGGAAAAYGAACATGGTTACTGGTCAYAGACAAYAAACAATCAACKGAAATRTAAACCAAAGAACATATCATTGTAATCCATCCTTGTGATCTTAAACTATCACAATACAAAGCTCATATTAACTGTAATTAAATTTTAGGAATAGGGAGTGAGTAATGAATATGGGAAGGWSAGGGGATTKTAATTAACAAAAAGTKAAATAATGGTAGGGGAAAAAAGAGGATGTTGTTCATAAAATTAATTAAGTAATCCATAAAACAATTATGTAATTAATGCAACATTTCAACACTAACCAAACAATTTATGTGGTCAATTAAAYAATGACTGTGTGTAATTTAACCACTAYTGTGTGTTAAACTTTCTCATTGTTCACATTTAAATTATTATCACTTTCAATTAATCACAGTGTCATCATACTCAAAATAATATGTCTTTCAAWRACCTATATAAAAATTATGTGTCCCCTCGCTTCTTCTTTTAAACATTTAAGAAATCCTAATGAACACACAATCATTTGTATCRACATTRTTCAACATCCAAGCCATCAACCATCATCATAAATTAAACCTTCAAATCRAACAAAAACACAAGTTCCTTTAAAATCGTGCCCGATTCCATTTCTCAATTCAATTTAACAATCAAATTGAAAAACCATACTRTTATAGAACCTGTGCCCATCTATGATKGTGCAATCAATGATASGGTTCACGATATCCATCAAACATACAAAATGGACACACAAAACACAATCATCAATATTTCAAATTGSAATAATCCTSATTGGCAATTTAAACACACAATAACATCAACCATCATTTCAACTTATAYGATGTTGTAGGAACACACAGACCATTCAAAAAAATGTAAGAGCAYTTCTATGACTGTACATGTCTAATTACTCTAAATCAAAACATCAAACGATGTTGAGAATTCGATCCAATACAAGGAGACAAGAATTGTATTCCCAATTACATTTCTCAAATCAACCAATTTAAATCATGTTGAACTATCTAATCTATTGCCACAATAAAAGAATACAAAGATTATAAACCAATCATACAAACCACTATCAACACTATTAACAAAGACAACCAATAATCAACCACTGTTGACGATACTCCACCAACTCATATCAGTCCACCATGTTCCCGATGAAAAATAACTGGTTCATTTATAAAAATCGGGCTTACCATACTCAAGGGTGGGCTCTGAGTAATCAAGGGTTAGCTAAGTGGAACCAACATAGGAATATTGGAGTCGACCACACTAACTGCACAAGATAACCCTTCGAGACAACACGATTTACACACATGCCACAAAACCATTTGTTTGCAATATGGGTGACATTTCACACCAGGCATCAGAGATTACGAACATATGAGCAAAGGTTCCTCATGGGAAAATAAATAACACTAAGAACACGTAGGGAATAAGCCTCGCAGTTTTCCCCAATCAACCCGAGTAATGCTGATATAAAAACAGAGCCATGAAATAGAAATCATCCTCAAAGAAATCCCCTTGGAATAATAGCCATCATAAACAACTACACATACACCAATAGAATAAACGAGCCCATACCCAGGTGAAACAATATGCAGTGACACAAGGTGGTTCAAAATCAAACCTAACAACCCCATAAAAACAAATACGACCGGGCATGGCGATAATAACTGTGTGGGAACATCCAACAAGTCTAGACTGAATGAACCCTCCAACTAAAAACCATAAGGAAAACATAGATCCTTCATGTATTCTAACACTCAGAATAATCAATGAAACTATGACTTCAACCATCATTTTCCATTTGGAACAAAAACCACATAAACAACCATTACATAGAAGTATCACAAGCTTACATAGTTTACAGTATCAAGGAAAGCACAAAACCATACATCACTAAGACAATATCTATCTCATAACCAGAGCGGGTTCAATGATGGTGAAAAATACATACATGTAACCAAAAATCCTTAAAAACGTGATCTTGGTTGAGCAGTTCTTCTTTTGCTTGAAAATCAAAGCTTAACCATAGCAAAAAACAATTGAACAATAGCCAAGATAGGGTGATGACCAGTGGGAGAGCTATGGAGTGACGTGTTGTAAATGCACGTCGCTTCCATCCTTTACTCACTTAGTACAAGCCAGACAACCATCCACTAATCCATTCAATTAATTTATGCATCAAAACTAACATCCATTACTTGCCAAATGTGCCACCCCATATCACATTTAACCATTTCCAACCATACCATAACTCATATCAAATGTTCTTTCATATAACTCAATAAATTGTATAGCCACTATAATGGTTAGTTAGAACCAATCACCATTTCTTTAATTTCAATGCATATAGTGTAGCATAGTAGCATAGTTTAGTTTCTGACTTAGATTTTTTCCATAGGTTTCTTTTCAATTTCTCTTATTTCATGTTATAACTAGCATGTGTCTTAACTGTGAGTATAATTTATTCATATAAAATTAGAGCTTAGAGCAATGGAAAACCACACAAAGCATGCATTATCCATCTTCCATTATGTCGCAAACAAAACGAAGATTTCATCAATCATGTATAAATCTGTAAGAAGTCTCTAACATCAGAATAAACATCAAATAAGAACTATATCTGATCCTCCAATCTACAAGGGGGTCCCACCTACTAGTATTATATATATCATTAGCTTATAATAATAGGCTTTAACAATACTTTGCGGGCGAAATCCTCATTGTGATTTTAATCATCAACAGAGTGTTCATAACTCTGTGAGCTAAGGGAAAGAAGGTTCTTAGTATGAGAAAGAGACATTGTGTATGTGTTCATCTTCCCTTGAGTCTTTGCATACAGTTTATTCTTTTCCCATAGAGAAGATCAACCCTGAATCCACTTAATGATTAATCCATTCTCTTGTTGAACATAGTTATGGTATTTGCTTTTATTTCCAGGACTGGATCGTAACGCTAAAAAATTATTGTATTTACCATTATGTTATAACCTTCACAGCTTTTATGTAGCTGTCTGATATTTGAACTCTGCTTATTTTGTACAGAAGTGTTGAAAACATTGCTTTTGTTTTAAGAAAATTCTATCACGGTTCTCTGTAGTTATTCATCAGGTATTTAAATTCCCCAATTTAGAGTTTCATCTGTGTAATATTATAAATCTATCCATGTTTAAAGGTTAAATTCTATCTCTCAAGTTTGTTTCCGTCATAATTTGTTTTCTCTAAAAAAAAAATAGAGTTTCATTTTCATATTTAGAAATTCTTTGCATAAATGTTTTTTCCATAAGATGGAACTTAACTTGAATACCATGTAAGCTGTATTAAATGGGTCAACCCATTATTTTTTTCGATGAACCATAAACCCACATTCTATCATTCAAATAACCCCCCTATTGTGTGTACAAGAAAAGGGGTCTGCAAAGGTTTTCACATTTTTGGCATTTACATGTTTTAATGAAAATAAACTAGATTATTCTCAAGGAAAACCATGTACATGAACGACTACCTTTTTCATGTATGTAATTAATTCTCATTTGTTACTTTCTTACTATAACTATTTCTCTATAATATTCATTGCGATTAGACTCTAGAATTGTTTCTCGGTTATTAGAATCGGTATTAGTCTCTGTAATTAATCCTTTTAGATTCCCCAATTTAGAATTCCTTCGCGGTACTATGAGGAATAATACTGGTAACTCTATCTCATTTAACAAAACTCTTGCTATCTGTGTAATTACTTTATAACTCATCTCGGTAAATATCCTCTGTAATTTTCCCTCCATAATGAAATATATATTTGTTGTAACTACCTCTCTCTAAAAGTATTCACTACAATGCTTCTTTTATTATGATTGCATTCTGTAATTCCCTTTCATGGATACTCTCTGTATTTTAAAGAATTTATAGAATGTGTACAGGACAATGGAACTTTTATATTATATGTTTCTCTCTCTTAAATTCATAAG
>ML799076.1:10677-20739 GCA_009831015.1 Picea engelmannii | reverse complement strand
TTTGCTTCTTGTCATACATTTGATTTTATATGCTGTGTTTGTGATTTCATGGTTGAAATGAAGTCTGAGAGAACAAGGAGTTAGTTTCAATTGTTTCTCTAAGTGAGCCAGAGAATTCCTGTAATGTGTGCAGTGAATTTGTCCACAAGGAGTGCGTGACTGCAGGGTTCAATTAGAGAAATCTTTTGGGCTAAATTCTCAGAAGTGCAGGTTTGGCATCGGATCCGTGCAAGGTGTGCGTAGGGTAGAAGAAGTCTTAGAGTTGTGATTCTGAGCAAAGGAAGTGAAAGACTGTTGCTGCAGGTGTGTGCAGAGTCGAGAAGACTTCAACACTTAGGCATTGTTGAATATTTTCTGCAAGGAGCGCGTGTAGGAGATTCTTCCTGAGGGAATTGAAGCCGAGGAAGCTTAGAAGAGATAGGTATTCGAAGTTGTCAAATGATAGCGGAGAAACATTGTGCGTGAGCAGTTTGTAAAGAATATACGTAGATTGACGGACAAGTCTCGTGGAGAGACACTTATGGTTTGGGGATTGCGTAAGGAGGATAGTGGACGTGAAGTCTACAGTGCAGGCGGAATAAGTTCGAAGTCCGGGAGAGCAGGGGCGTCGATCAAAATCACGAGGAGCGTGACTCTATTCGTGGATTGGACATATTGGTGTTCCGCGTGGAAGAGACTTGAAACTGGGTCGTGGAGGTCATGAGGTGCGAAGTTCCGAGGAATTTCGTAGATTGCGGGGACCACAAGAGTGGAGACGTGGCAGGTGATCTCGGGACATCGGGTCTCGGGAGTTGAAGGGCTAAGATATTGGTCTCGTGAGTGGCGAGGACACGAGAGAGCAAGATCGTGAGATCGGCATCTCGACATGTCGCGTATCGGTGGTTGGAACCGTATGAGTTGATCGTCGCAAATCGTGAAGTTTCGATAGCGAAGTAAGGGAAGTCAACGATTGACCGACATCTCGGGTCTCGGAGATCCAAGAGTCCAGGATTCAAATTCAAACTCGCGAAGGCACGAAGTTTCGATCCTCCGAGTGCAGAGAGGGGGATCGAGTAAGGGAGAATCTGTGGGTAGATCTTCCGATAGGAAGACAGAAGAGTATTGTACTCTTCGGGCCGAGAGAAGAGAAGGTCCTGGTGTAGGTGACCGTGCTACGAGGGGTGCGGGTTGCGTCACTTCCTCCCTAACCTACTTCCATCTCCATTCCTATCCTTCCTCTGCTGGATTATCTTGGAGCGTCAACTGTATTGACCTAACTCCAAATAGAACCCGTAAGCGGAAGTGTCACTATCTCGACCAAGCTTCCCCAGCAGGCATCTGACAGTCATCATCACACATCTTGGGGAGCATGAACTAACATTGTCCTCCCATGACTTCAGGTTTCAGAGGATACACGTTGGGAAATGCCTCCACCCCTCCTAACAGTACTAGGTTCCACACCCTACAATGGAGGATACATGGTGGGGAAATGCCTCCACCCCTCCTAATAGGACTAGGGTCCACAGCCTACAATGGAATACACAGTGGCACCGTGTTGTTGGGGGTTTTGTCATCGTTTATTCGGTTTTGGGCAGTGTCATCACCTGAAATCATGCACTGGTCCACATATCATAGCAATGCATCCAAACGAATATAAATTCCACATACAATATTCATACCATAATGTTTCTCAGTTACTGGTCCTGATATCCACTTTCATCATCATTATCCCTTGGCTATTTCATAGCCCTTAACCTACAGATTAGTCTGTAACACAAACTCATATATTTCTATGCATTATCATCATGTAATTGCATACTATCATCATTTTAATTTGGTATCCCTATACCGATAATTTAACATTAGAGTTTTCCAGTTAGAAATAGATCTCAGAATATCCCATAATTCAATTTCGACACCCATTCATAAGATTATCATTTACCCAAAATAGATTGCATCACATCCAACATCATCCTAATAGCATTTAAACATTCATTAAATTCACATTCTCACAATACTTCGCATCATATACATCATCATCAATAACATTTAAACATTCGTAAAATTTACATTCACATAATAGATTGCATTACATACATCATCATCAATAAGATTTAATCATTCATAAAAGTTCATACATTTAAAGTTTAGGTGTATCACTTAATAGTTTCACTGTGACTAGAAAATAAAGTATATAGGCCTCAGGTAATCCTGGTTGTCTAAGTCAAAAGGTGGTGTTACATACACCCCACCTTCGATAAAAATGTTCTCAAGGTGGTCAAAATAGTGAGGGATAGTCTCGTCGTAGTGTCTCGACGTCTTCCCAAGTAGCAGATCCTGGACTATACTTGTCCCACTAGACCTTAACTTGGTCTACCAGACAGTTCCTGAGCTATTGGACTCTACGGTCCAATATGCGTAATGGTTCTACCATGAGGGTTCCCACGTCTGATACCTACAATTCCTTCCAATTTAGTTTATGTGATTCATCAGCAACATAATGACGTAAAATAGATACATGAAATACATTATGAGTTTTATGCAAGTGGGGTGGCAGTACGAGACGATAGGCAACGGGTCCAATTTTTTCTTGGATCCTGAATGGTCCTATAAATCGAGGTGACAAATTTGTCCCCTTCCCGAACCATATGGTACTCTTATTAGGCATGATATGAATGAAAACCTGGTCTCCCACTTCATAAATTCAATCGGTCCTGTGTGCATCCGCATAGCTTTTCTGCCTATCCTATGCTTCCTTTAGTCTCTGCCTAATATGAATCACCCGTTCTTCCATCTCTTGAATCAATTCTAGCCCAACTGTTACTCAGTCTTCTAGTCTATCCCAACTCAATGGGATTCTTCATGGCCTCCTATACAAAGCTTCGTAGGGTGGCATTCTGATGGAGCTATGAAAATTGTTATTGTAGGCAAACTCTACCAAAGGTAAATACTTCTCCCACTGGGTTTGATTATCCATGACATACATCCTAAGCATGTCTTCCATGACTTGATTTAATCTCTCAGCTTGCCCATCTGTTTCAGGATGACAAGTTGTGCTTAAGTTCAACTGAGTCCCCAACGCTGACTGTAAACTTGTCCAAAACCTAGAAGTGAATCTGAAGTCCCTATCTGAAATGATCTTCTTAGGTATCCCATGCAAACAGATGACCTCACTTACAAACAAATGTGCGACATCAGTGACATCATAAGTTTCTCTAACCGGAATAAAATGAGCACTCTTGGTTAACTTATCCACTATCACAAGAATGGCATTGTGTCTATGAGATGTGAGCGGCAACCCCACAAAAAAATCCATAGAGATGACTTCCCACTTGGACATAGGGATATCATGTGGTTGTAGGAGGTCTGTCGGGTGATGGTGGTCGGCTTTCACTTGTTGACACTCCAGGCATTTGGCGA
The DNA here is from genome assembly GCA_009831015.1 of Picea engelmannii. Lineage (NCBI taxonomy): Eukaryota > Viridiplantae > Streptophyta > Pinopsida > Pinales > Pinaceae > Picea > Picea engelmannii. The sequence continues at coordinate 17,340 of ML799076.1, read as the reverse complement.
TGAAATGGACTACATCGAGCTTCATGCTTACCCAGAAGAAGAGCTTCCTCATATCTGCGTACATATTCTTCACACCCGGATGCGCACAATAAAGTGCTCTATGGGCTTCCTTCAATATGATGCTTTGAATATCCCCATTATCAGAGATGTACATCCTTCCTCGACATCTTAATAGTCCATCTGTTTCCAGACTATATCCTTCATACTTTGGATCTAACTGCCTCCCGCTCTGGAGGTTTGAGGTAAACTTTAAATACCAATTGTCTCGTTGGAGTTGTGCCAGCACATGTTCCCTCATATTAACCTTTAAGGTTACCAAGGAGAAGATACATGGTCTCCTACTCAAGGCATCTGCGACCACATTTTCCTTTCCCTTGATGAACGAAATACCAAAATCGTACTCACTCATAAACTCATGCCATCGCCTTTGCTTGGCATTCAGATCTCTTTGAGTGAAGAGATGTTTTAAACATTGATGGTCTGTTTTGAGCTCAAAGTTCCGCCCACAAGATAGTGCCTCCAAATTTTTAGAGCTAGCATTACAGCTGCCAACTCTTAATCATGAGTCACGTATAACTCTTCTTGTTTCTTCAACTTCCTTGATGCATAGTCTATCACTCCTCCATCCTGCATTAGCATGACCCCCAAACCTTTCTTCGAGGTATCCGTGTAGACTGTGAAGTCATTTTCGATATCCGCCACTCGTAGAATTGGCGCACTAGTTAGTAACCTCTTAAGATCAATGAATGCACTATCACATTCTTTTGTCCATTCATACCTGACCCCCTTGCACTGCAAGGTGGTGATGGGTTTCGCTATTTTTGAGAACCCTTCCACAAATCTCTGGTAATAACCTTCTAGCCCCATGAAGCTTCTCACCTCATGGGCATTTTTCGACACTGGCCACTCCATAATGGCCTTTACCTTTTCTGGGTCCACAGAGATTCCTTCGCTGAAAATGATATGACCTAAATAGTGGAACTCTTTCTGGAAGAAGGAACACTTTGACAGCTTCCCATACAATTTTTTCTCTCTAAGTCAGGACAATACTATTCAAAAGTGTTCCTCATGTTCTCTTTCATTCTTGGAATATATGAGGACGTCATATGGAAAAACTTGTACAAAACGGTTTAAGTACTTCTAGAATATGTCGTTCATGAGGCTCATGAATATTGTTGGCAGATTGGTCAATCTGAAAGGTACTACAACAAACTCGTAATGTCCAAACCAAGTTCGAAATGAAGTTTTTGGGATATCACCTTCCTTAATCCTTAATTGATGATACCCTGATCGCAAATCAATCTTTGAGAATACCACTGCTCCTTTCATCTGATCGAAGAGGTCATCTATTCATGACATCGGGTACCTATTTTTCACTGTAGCACAACAAGTCCCTGTAGTCTATACATAGTCGTAAGGATCCATCCTTCTTCTTTACAAAAATTACCGGTGCGCCCCAGGGTGAAACACTGGGCCTTATTAGCCCTAAGTCCAGTAACTCTTTCAACTGCATTTTCAATTCACAAAGTTCCAGCGCTGTCATTCGATACAGAGTCTTGGATATTGGTTCTGCACCAGGTTTTATCTCAATAGTAAAATCAAGCTCCCTCTCAGGAGGTAACCCTGGTAACTCGTTCGGAAAAACATCCTGAAATTATGACAATACCGAGTACTGATCCAATGAGGTTCCCTTCCTTTCATTCACTGCTTTCACTAAATACAATCGACACTCTTGTCTCAAGCATCACTTAGCCGTCATATTTGATATAAAGCATAATGACACTTTTCTCTATACATCCTGGATCTCTACTGGTCTTCCTTCATCGTCGACACAAAGCACCCTCTTTGCGAAAAAATCTACCAAAGCTCGGTGAGCTGCTAACCAATACATTCCAATGATTAGGTGATATGCTCCGAGAGCCATGACATATACCTTCATCCTGGTAGTACACACTCCCAGGTCTACTATAGAATTATCAACACTAGGTCCTACCGCTTGTTTTTCCCCCGAAGCCATCTCGACTTGTTTAAAGTCATCGTGCTTGTAGGCTGCCAACCCACTCTTTTCTAATGCAGATGGTGAAATGAAACTATCTGTCGCACCAGAATCAAATAAAATCTTGACATTGATATGATTTAGCGTACCTGATGACTCCACCACCATGGATTGATGTTCAGCCTGGCGATTATTAACCGCTGCATAAATATTGTGGCTACTACTTTCTCTCCCCATCAGTGCCTTTCCTTATCTATGCACGAACACTGATTGTAACTTTGGGCAGTCACACTAGTAATGGGGTCCTCCGCACCCACAACAGGTAACACGAGATTTCACCTATGCATTGTTATGTGACTGCCTCTGAAATGAGTTCCTTCCCCTGGAACCCTTGCCCCTACTCGTTGTTCCCTGAGATAGTCATGGACCTGTCTGTGTCGTTGGTGATGAACGAGATGCTACACTCACTACCATTGAAATACCTGCAGCTACTGTCCTTGGCGCGACTCTGTTACCATATGGTGGTGGCCTTGAGCCCCCTCCCCTAGGAAATTTCCTCGGGGCCTTTCCTACGAATCCAGGGCGATGCAGAAATGTCGGTCTTGTACCCCCGGTTAAGTTCATGTGTTCTTCCGCATAACGCTCATTTTCCATTGCCTCCGCTACTGAAGACGGCTTCCACATCTGCACCATAGCTCTTATCTTAGGGTTCAATCCATAGACGAAGCACTCTGCCTTTCGTTGGTCATTATCTATATATGAAACATATTTGACCAGTTCCATAAATCTAATCTCATATTCTTCTATAGTTTTGTTTCCCTGTACTAAGGCATGAAATGCCCCTACCTGTTGTTCCTCATAGTATGCTGGTAGATATTTCCTTCGGAACCTCTCCTCGAAAAGTTCCCAAGATACTGTGTCTAGGGTAAGGTGCAGTTGTCTTTCCAGGTTTCCCCACCAGTTCAAGGTGTTGTCTCTTAACTGGAAAATTGTGATCTTTGCCTTTGAGTTGGATGCATAGTCCCTTAAGGTAAAACACCTTGTCATGCCTTCCAACCATGCTTCCTTGCATTCCCTGGCGCGACCCCCGAAAAACTCCAGAAGTTTGATCTTCTGCAATTCTTGCGTGATGTCTTCAGGTGGAGGTCATCCCCCTGAATCCCTTGACGCTTCTGGATTACCCATTCCAGATGGTGGGGGTTCCACTTCAGTCCCTGCCAGTTGTCGCCCCTTTCAAGTCTCATTAATGGCTTCCAACGAGCGCAGTATGAGGGCTAGTTTAGGCGATGGTGGTGGTGGCGTTGGTGGTGTTGGCGATGCTTGCGACGACGCTCCCCTACCTCGACTCCCTTGTGTCCTGACCATCCTGTATACTTTAACCTGCATCAACCAAGGTTGTCAAGGTGAGTTCTAGGACGTTTCAAATTGGTGTTACTTAAACTAGAAACAGGGTTACGCGTAAGTTTTCTTTACTTGTCTTTAAACAAACATTACTCCTTTAGGGGATTGGCTAGGTTAGGATTAGGATTTAGCATTTAAGCTTGATTTCTTCGCCCCTATAAAAAAAAAAACTATTGGTTCCCTTTCCCTGTAGCTATGCTAGCCTTGCGCCATACTCGCGACTTCCTATGCTTAGTCTCCTAGTGCATATGTCGCCTCCTTCCCGCTTGTCCTAGTCTAAGCCCTTTTAACTTTTCGCTTATAACTAAATATCCTCTGATGCTTGACTCGAGAGATTTTCCTTGGTGTGTAGTGTTGGCATTGTCAATTGCTGCATTGAGATTTAGAGTTGACTTTGACTGGTGTAATGGAGTGGAGGGACTTGACGCTTGGCTTGATGAGTGGTGTGTAAGGTCTCATGAGCCTGACGCTTGGATAATCAGAGATTATTCTTCAGGCTAGTACCTTGCTATTATTGATAATTAAACTATTTATATGTGAATTTATTTGTAAAAGTGATATGTGTGACGTGTTGGTGTTATTGCTCTTCTTAAGACACGTCGCTTGGTGGGTGGTCTTGGGTTCAAAACCCTTGGACCTCTAAATTTTATACTTAACTCTATATTACTCAAACTTAACTAATATTTTAATTAACTTTTAATTTAGTTTAACTTTATTTTATTAAACTAATTAACTTTACTTAAACTTATTAATTAAACTTTATTAACTTCATAATTATACTTTAATTGAATCTTTGATTTGATTTTTTTTTTAATTTATCAAATGATATATATATATAATATTTCTAAAATGATAATTAATTAGACTTGAGATAAGTTTTCAACAATTGTTTTTTTACATTATTATATCAGGGTTAAAATATTATATATATTTCAACTTAAAACAAATTAAAAAAAAACATATATATATAAAAGAAAATTTAATAAATAAATAAAATGTAATATTTACAACTAAAATTAAAATTAAACCAATTTTAAAAAGACTTTGTATTGGAAACATGGGGATTGCATGCTGCCCACTTTCCCGAAGACTCTCAAGTCGACAACGTGGGTCTTGCATGCGGCCCACGTGCCCTTCACTCTTCTTCTGCATCGTTGTTCTCATGCAAAAGAAAGAATATTGCAGCTTTAACATTCAATTCTAACTCTGACTCAATAGGAAGAAGGCACTTTTGCGGGGTTTCGAACTCGTGGCGGTCAAGGATGGATGTCACTCCTCTGTAGACTGCACAGGTGGATTTTCCGATTTCAGAAACATTTTTCAGGAATGCAATGGCATAGCAGTCGCAGTTACTAGGGCAGTTCCAGGGTAATTCCAAGCAGCACCAGGTGAAGCAGGAAGGAGTCTAACCAACATAACGCCCCCATCTCACTCTCTCTCCCAATGTTCATCATTATAGATCTTGGGGAATTCTTCTACATTTGGGCTTGCTGGTGAATGAGGTAAACAATGGGTCTTCAAATTGTAATTAGCTCTGCCCTTATAATTCCCACTCACAACCGGAACTGGATTTCCGATAAATGGATATGGATCCGACTCACGAGCTACTGGTGGAGATAGTGCCTTTGTCTTTGTCCCAACATCTTTGCAACTGGCGGATCTGTTACCTAAATCTATTGCGCCCATATCTGGTGGAGATGCTAATGGATGTGATGTTAGGTGAGATGTTGTCGGTGAGACAAAGACTGAATATAATAATGGAAATCGATGTCACCTTTGCTGAGGGCCTTCAAATGGGGTCTGCAATAATATCTGGTTCAAGGTAAGAAATTGAGTCCACATAACCCCAATTCCTCTCTGAGGTAAAGCGAGTACTTAGAAATGGAGGAAAATACATATGCATATAAATTTATTTAAACGAATAATTATTCCATAACAGGATCTGAAAGAGAAGCAAAAGAATTAGTAGCTTCTCTCTTTGCAAGAGAATCATCAGAAGATGAAGGTATAGAATTTAACTTCACTGCCATCTTAGCACTTTTAGATCTCTAGGCATGCCTTCTATTCTGAAACCAGTTCCAAATCTGCTTCCATTGTACAGTTACTTTTCCAACTTGTTCTCGTGTTGCACTGAACTTCTCAACAAGATAAATGACAGTATCACGTGGAGGATTTGCACCCTTGCTTTCTTCCAGGGTCTTTTCCATATCTGCAATCTCCATGGCTAAGAAGCGAAAGGAGGGTGCTCCACCGAGCGGAGGTCGTCCCATCTTGGCGATTTGGAGTTGAGTGATCTTCGTCCACTCCTATTTTTAGCTGGGTGAGAAGGGATTTTTCCTCAAACAAATCGTTACGTAAAACCCAAGTGACCTTACGGGAGAAGCCTTAGATTTTTTTCTTCTCTTGCTTTCTACATGCAATGCTAGATTGCGCTTCTGAGTTTCCTTGCCTACTTGTTGGATTATTCCAAGGGTGATTAAAGTATCAGTTCCATACAAAGTCTGGATGAGTAAAGATCGATCCTTACAGTCGATTAGTCCAAGCCAGCTGAGTTACTAAGTGACGAAGTTGCTGAGTTTAGGTGTGAAGTACGTTGTTCCCCCCTGTAGGCAATATAGCACTTTGTAGGCTTAAGATGGACCCAAGTATGGATCAGGTTAATCAGGACGAAATTTCTATGTCTGAAAGATTATCATATAAAGATCCAGCTTCACTTACCATTGAACAAATTCAAGAAAGAGGAATATCACATCCTGGAGCATCTACCTCTGTTCTGAAACAAAAAGGCCTAGTTGGCCCAACTTATTCAGAACACTCTTCTACTTTCACTCTCACTCTTGATGAAGGTGTCGAACTCGACCAAAATCGGCAAATTCCACCAATTACAAAAAATGATATCTATAAAATTGGGTATAACCCCCTTCTAATTTATAAAGCCACTACACAAATCCGGATATATTCCATAGATATCTGGTTCTCTGCTGCCCAGGATGAGCCTACAATTATCCCATTACTGGATCCTAAACAAATTAAATGGGCCATACAACATAAATTCAAGTATGTCCATTTAGGAGGGGTGAGATTTGGTTTGAATGCTTTAGTCAGATGCCATTTAATTTTTTAATTTTTTTTGTGTGTGTAGTTGTAGATACTAGACGTAAGAAGTTTTCAGATGCAATAATTGGAGGCTTTATTGGATCCTTACATGATTGACCTATCTTCGAGACAATTTTTCCAAATTTTACCTTAGACTTAGATGATCCTTG
>ML799075.1:192360-208775 GCA_009831015.1 Picea engelmannii | reverse complement strand
TTGTGACAAACTATTCTAGTGGAATATTCATGGCAATTTATAGATCAATGGTAGTTAACCTTTAAGCCAAAATATAATTTCATGTAGAAGTTGGTTATATAAAGGTTAATGGAGGGTGATAATCTTCATTCCCCTTCATAATACCTACATTTATCACAGGGAATTTCCAAACACCAATGCCACCAAAGTACCTTGGAAATGGAAAATAGTTAATTCGCAACCATGCCTTATTCCATGTCATCCCCTCTCTAGTATGTGAAGTTAACAAGTGCGTTTTAGGCATATAGGTGATTAAATATTGTTTAATTATGGGGAATTCCTTACAATGTTTCATTGTCGATTATTTAGTTGTGGTTTCACTTAGGCATGCTTTCTCATTGTGATTTTTTTATTCCCTTCACACTCAGGCTTGGCTATTATGTAGCATCTTGTCATCCAGATATAGGGGAGCTATAGTGAATTTGGGAAAAACCCTTGGAGACATGTATGTTTACTTGGCACTTTTATCCTCCTCTTATCATTATGGGGCATTGTTATTGTTTCCATAGATGTTGTGTATTGTGACTTATGTGAGGTGCAACATGGCCTTTAGAGGTGTGAAAAAGAGGTATTTTAAGGTCAATTTAGGGTGGCAAACTCCACCACTAGATGAGTTCATTCTAAATATGAATAGAAGTGTAAGTTGAGGAATAAGAACAAAGTTCATGACACACATGCTTTAGGAGGAGGGAATTATGGGTTCTATGGTTTATGATTTATATTTTCTAGGGGTCATATGGGTTAAGGTTTATAGGAATTATTGTAATATTATAGATTACACAACATTCAAGGAGAGACTACTTCATGAAGCACATCAAGAACACACACAACCCAACAAAGAAGAGATAATTTAGGGAAGGATATCCATATGTGTCTTTATTCTATATTTATGGGTATTTATACAATAGACGGATGGTTGGAGTGATTGTACCCACTCCAACTAATCCTTTGTTAGGCTCTCTTTGTAATTTATTGATGCAGGAGCATCACCAACACATCAAGCGAGCCAGCGCGGAAGCGGAGGATAGATGGACAAGCCAACACAAATTTTGAAAACACTTTGGAATTGTTGCGCAAATCTTAAATGAGCCATTAAGATGAGGCGCACTTGTATATTGTAAATGGACCTTGAGCGGATAGCTCTCGTCCTTAGTAGGTAGACAACATTTAAAATAGTTAATGTAAAGTAGATAGAATTTAATTCTAGACTAGACAGTTGTAGAGCGCAAGAGGGAAACGGGATATAGACACCCTCATTGTGCATTGTAACATTATTCAGAAGCATTTGGAGAAAGAAGAAGCAGAGAGTTGTGTAAAAAAACCCATGTACAGACAGTTGAATTAATAGAAAGCTTTGATTCAAATTCATGATTTGTGTTGTTCTCTGTGTATTGGTGATGAATGATAGGCTCATGAACGTTTGCTTCCTGTTATACATTTTATTTTATATGTTGTGTATGTGATTTCATGTATGAATTGAAGTCTGAGAGGGAGATGGAATGAGTTTCAATTGTTTCTCTATTTGAGCCAGAGAACTCCTACAAGGAGTGCAGTTGAAGTGTCCGCAAGGAGTGCATTGACAAAGGGTTTAGATAGAGATAGTTTTTGTTCTCGTCCATCTAGAAGTGCAGTTGGGCACAGGATCCGTGCAAGGAGTGCGCATGCCGGGTAAAAGTCTCAGGGTTGCGAACCTGAGTGAAGCATTTGACAGACTGCTACTGCAGGTGTGCGCAGAGTCAAGCGACTTCAACACTTCGACGTTGTTGAAGGTTTTATGCAAGGAGTGCATGCAAGGGTTTTCTTGAAGGACTTGAGGTTGTGGGGAAAATCTTAGGAGGGATAGGACCTTCGAATTTGTTGAAGGAAAGCATAGAAAAGTTGTGCCTTGAAGGTTGGCAAGAAGCGTCGCAAGTTTGGATGCAGGTGGATAAGTTCTATGGAAGAACACTTAGTCATTTAGTGGGTCGCATAAGGAAGAACGGACGATTGATATCTTCTAGGGAAAATCAGTGAATTACCATGAGTCATTTGATCTCGCGGGGGTGCAGGGGGATACTGCAGATATTCCCATAGTGTTTAAAGCTTATAAGGGGCAGAGTCGTTGATCCAAGCCAGCCAGGGGCGTTGGATTATTCGCGAAATCGCCTATCAGGATTTTGTAAGAAAGGAACCGAAGATTTGGTAACGGGAGTCGCGAAATCATGATACGTGATATCCTGACGGCTACAAGTACAGTGTGGGGCCACAGGGGTTGGTGGTGGACAGGTAGCACACTGTATCGGGGTTTGCAAAATGTAAAGTCCCGAAACATTGGACATTAGGATTCGCAATCCCGCGAAGTCCGAAATCCTGACGAGGTGACGGGACCGTTGAAAAGTCAAAGCCGTGAGCTCATCAGAGTTTTGGCATATCGGGACTAGGGAGTCGAGGAACCGAGTTGCTCGACACCGTGAGTGTCAAGATCCTGATAGAGAAAGTCCCGAAAAAGGAACGGAAGGGTTAGTGTTGACTCATATCGGGTCTCGGAGATTCGAGAGTCCTACGCTCGATCACTGACCTCGCAAGGTTGTGAAGTCTGATTCCCCGATAAGTAAAGAGAGGGGGAGTTGCGCAAAGAGATCTGTGGGTGCAGATTTCTCGATAGGGAAATAGAAGGACCGGTTAGTGTTCTTCGGGCCGAGGAAAGAGAAGATCCTGTGAGAAGGCGTGCCTACGGGTGCGATACCTGCGTCAGTTTGATATTAGAGCTAAGACAGATTGTTCTTTGCTTTCTATAGCAGAGAAGAGGAGAATTCACCATGCCGCCAAGGAGAGATAGGCAGTCACCTAATCCATAGGATAGGGAAGTGCAGAGAAGAAGAGGCAGGCAGATAACTGATCCAGCTATAGAGAGACAGATGAGAGACCTTCAAGCGAGACTCGAGGACATGGATACAACGCAAAGACGCACAACTAGTGCAGGGGATCTGAGTGATTCTGATAGTGAAATAGAGGCTGAACGAGAGGAGGAAGTTACAGTCGGAGATGCATCAAACGAGCGTTTGATCAAAGCTATTGCTAGGATGGGTGCAAGAGCGAAGATGGACATTCCAATTTACGAGGGAAACTTGGATATAGAGGAGATACTAGACTGGATTAGAACTCTGGATACTTACTTTGACTACGAAGATGTCGAAGAGGACAAGAAAGTCAAGCATGCTATTACATGCTTAAAAGGACATGCAAAATTGTGGTGGGATGAACTACAATATGATAGGCGTTGCAAGGGCAAGCAGAAGATCAAGAGATGGGACAGGATGATCGCGAAGATGAAGGCGAAATTCATCTCCAGGGATTATCAAATTACTCTGTTCAGGAGAATGCAAAACTTGAGACAGAAGCTGATGACAGTGAAAGAATACACTGAGGAATTCTATCGACTGAACATCAGGGAGGGTCATCGGGAGAGTGATGATGAAAAAGTTGCCAGATACATGAATGGCCTGAGATATGATATCTAGGATGAGATGAGCATGGTAACCATCCGAACGGTGGAAGATGCTTATCAGATGGCTATGAAAGCTGAAGAGAAGATGAGCCGAAAATAGAGTCAGAGGGGCCGAGGCAGAAGTTAGCCCAGAGGCAAAGCAGTTGCCCAGGACAAATACCAAAATACCAAGGAGGAATGGAAGAAACCTTAGACTCATGCAGAGAGAGGTGGAACCTCACAGCGGGGGCCATATGTTGAACAGAGAGGGCAGCATAATGAACAGAGAGGAGATTATGCTGACAACAACACTTTTCCTCATACTAGAGGCAGAGGAAGAGGAAGAGGTGGAGTAATCACATGCTTCACATGCAGAAAGAATGGGCACAAGTCTTACGAGTGTCCAGAGAAAAAGAAGGACATTGGAGAAGCTCACATCACCGAAGCACAGAGGTGGGATGTTGAGGTTGAAGACGCCGAAGGTGGAAGATCGCTTATGATGCGAAAAGTCCTTTTGACACCCGAGAAGGAGGTGGAAAGTTCAGTCCAAAGGACCACGCTCTTTAGGACTTCTTGCAAGACCAAGGACAGGGTATGCAAGGTCATTGTAGACAGTGGTAGCACGGATAATCTCATATCTACGGAGATGGTAGAGAAGTTGGAGCTGGAGATGACTGATCATCCAAGCCCATACAAAGTTTCGTGGCTACAGAAAGGACACCAAGTAACTGTTACTAAACAATGCTTGGTTGAATTCAATATAGGTGGATATAATGATAAGATCTTATGTGATGTTATTCCCATGGATTTTTGTCATCTATTGCTGGGTAGACCATGGCAATATGACAGAAATGTGATTCATGATGGGAGAATGAACACATACACCCTAGAGAAAAATGGGAGGACACACATGTTGCTTCCGATAAAGGATAAGGAGGTGAAGCCGGAAGTAAGAAACACAGTACTTCTCATGAGTGGAAAGGAACTTCTTACCAAGGTTAAGAAGAAGGAGGATCCACAATTCTTTGTGTTCAGAAAGCCACGGATTGTTCTGACTAGTACAAGAGTGGATGATTTACCGGATGAAGTTCAGGAACTACTGGAAGAGTTCGCTGACATTATAGTGGACGAACTACCTCGTTCGTTTCCACCGGTCAGGAGTGTGAGTCATCATATTGATCTCATACCAGGAGCCAGTTTTCCAAATAAAGCCACATACATATTGACACCGCAGGAGAATGAGGAGGTTAAAAGGAAAGTCTAGGAGTTGTTGGACAAAGGGTTAGTCAGGGAAAGCTTGAGTCTGTGTGTTGTTCCAACAGTACTCAGTCCGAAGAAAGACAGAGGCTGGAGGATGTGTACCGACTCGAGGGCGATCAATAAGATAACCATCAGGTACAGGTTTCCATTGCCAAGAATGGATGATCTGATGGATTTCTTGAGCGGAGCAAGGTACTTATCAAAGATTGATTTGAAAAGTGGATATCACCAGATTCGCATGAGAGAAGGCGATGAATGGAAGACAACATTCAAAACAACCGAGGGTTTGTATGAATGGCTTGTTATGCCGTTTGGCTTAACAAATGTGCCAAGTACTTTTATGAGGTTGATGAACGAAGTCCTGAGGGAGTTCATCGGGAAATTTGTCATCGTATACTTGGATGACATACTGGTTTATAGTAAATCAGTGGCAGAGCACTTGAAGCATTTGGCTACAATGATGCAGAAACTACAACAGTTGAAGCTGTTGATTAATATGAAGAAGTCCTCATTCATGAAGACAAAACTCATTTATTTGGGATTTTTTATTTCGGAAAATGAGTTGAGGATGGATCCAGATAAGGTGGAAGTGATCAAGAATTGGCCATCACCGAGGAATGTATTCGAGGTGAGAAGTTTTCATGGTTTGGCTAGTTTCTACCGAAAATTCATCAGGAATTTCAGTGGAGTTAGCAAAGCGATGATGGATACAGTGAAGAAGAGGCATAAGTATTTTCACTGGACAGAAGAAGCTGAAAAGAGTTTCAATCTGTTGAAAAGGAAGATCACGGAACAACCGGTTTTGGTGTTGCCGGATTTCCAGAAAACATTTCAGGTGAAATGCGATGCAAGCGGATCTGCAATCGGGGCAGTCTTGAGTCAAGAAGATAGGACAATAGCATATTTCATTGAGAAGCTGAATGAAGCGAAATTGAAATACTCCACGTATGATAAGGAGTTTTATGCTATCATACAGGCATTAAAGAAATGGAGGCATTACTTGATACCCAAAGAATTTTTATTGTACAGTGACAATAATGCACTGCAGTTTGTGACTCAATAGGAGAAGTTGAATTAGAAACATGTAAAATGGGTTGAGTATATGCAGAATTTCACATTTGTGATTAAACATATTTTTGGTATTGCTAACAAAGTTGTTGATGCTTTGAGCAGGAAGTGTTTGTTGTTGCAGGAGTTCAGAGTCCGCACTTTAGGTTTTGATGATCTCAGGAATATGTACGCAGATGATCCAGATTTTCAAGAAGCGTATGAAGCAGCTCAGAATCCAGTTCTCAGAGACAGAAGCCCATGGATAGAATACATGATCCAGGAAGGATTTTTGTTCAGAGGAAATCAACTGTGTATTCTGAAATGCTCCATGAGGGAGAATCTGTTGAAGGAGAAACACAGTGGTGGATTGGCAGGACATTTCGGTCATGACAAAACATTCGCGAAATATAATGAGTCATATTTTTGGCCGGGAATGTGAGCGAATGTCAAAAGATTTGTAGAAAGATGCAAAATTTGCCAGCAGTTGAAGGGAAGAAAGCAGAATGTAGGTTTTTATCAATCGTTGCCCATACGAGAAAGGCCGTGGGATGCGATAAGCATGGATTTTGTATTGGGGTTGCCAATGACACAAAGTGGTGTTGATTCAATATTTGTGGTAGTGGATAGGTTTTCCAAGATGGCACACTTCATCCCATGTCAGAAGACCAGTGATGCAACTCACATTGAAAATATGTTCTTCAAAGAGGTCATTCGACTTCATGGGTTGCCGAAAAGTATAGTTTTGAACAGAGACACGAAATTCATAGGGCATTTTTGGAGGACCTTATGGAAGAAGATGGGGACTAATTTGATGTTTAGTTTAGCTTATCATCCTCAGATGGATGGACAGACAGAAGTGGTCAACAGAAGTCTGGGAGACTTGCTGAGAAGCTTGGTGACAGAGCACCACAGCAGTTGGGACAATATATTACCACAGGCAGAATTTGCGTACAATGACTCAGTGAATCAGAGCATAGGCCAGAGTCCATTTCAGGTTGTTTATGGCATACAGCCGAGGGGAATTTCTTAACTAAGAGATTCAGGACAGACTGCTACTAGGAGAACTAGTGCATAGGAATTCGCCGAGGCGATGAAGGAACTTCACAGCCAGATGAAGGAGTGGTTGCAGAATTCAAGTCAGGAATACAAGCGCAGAGCAGATCAACATCGGAGACAACTTCAGTTCGAGGTTGGTGATCTGGTTCTAGCACATTTGAGGAAAGAAAGGTTCCCGAGGGGAGCATACAATAAGCTGAAGATGAAGAAAATCAGGCCATGCAAAGTCTTGAGAAAATTTGGGTACAATGCTTATGAGATTGAACTACCCAATGGGATCGGAATTTCTTCAACATTCAATGTCTCAGATTTGTACCCATATAGAGCTGGAGAAGCAGAGACTAGAGATGAGAAGCCAATGATCCAGTGGATAAAGCAAATTCCAGTTGCAGAGAATCCACAGATGGAATGCATACTGGACAAGAGAGTGAGTAAGAGGACCAGGCAAAAATAATATTTTGAGTATCTGGTCAAGTGGAAGAACCATCCAGTTGAAGATGCCAGCTGGGAGACTGAAGTTGAGATACAGAAGCATGGATAGACCGTGCAGGAGCTCATGGACAGGATCCCATGAAATTTTTCAAGCGAGGGAGGATCTTCTCTTTCCTCGGCCCGAAGAACACTAACCGGTCCTTCTATTTCCCTATCAGGAAATCTGCACCCACAGATCTCTTTGCGCCACTCCCCCTCTCTTTACTTATCGGGGAATCGGACTTCAAAACCTCGTGAGGTTAGTGATCGAGCATAGGAATCTCGAATCTCCGAGACCCGATATGAGTCAACACTGACCCTTTCGTTCCTTTGTCGGGACTTTCTCTATCGGGATCTCAACACTCGCGGTGTCGAGCAACTCGGTTCCCCGACTCCCGAGTCTCGATATGCCGAAACTCCGATGAGCTCGCGGCTTTGACTTTTCAACAGTCCTGTCACCTCGTCGGGATTTCGGACTTCGCGGGATCACGAATCCTGATGTCCAATGTTTCAGGACTTTACATTTCCCGAACCCCAATACAGTGTGCTACATGTCCACCACCAACTCCTGTGGCCCCACACTGTACTTGTAGCCATCAGGATATCGCGTATCGTGATTTCGCGACTCCCGTTACCAAATCTTTGGTTCCTTTCTTACGAAATCCTGATAGGCGATTTCGCGAATAATCCAACACCCCTGGCTGGCTTGGATCAACGGCTCTGCCCCTTCTAAGCTTTAAACACTATGGGAATATCTGCAGTATCCCCCTGCACCCCCGCGAGATCCAACGACTCATGGTGATTCGCTGATTTTCCCTGGAAGATATCGACCGTCCATTCTTCCTTATGCGATCCATGAAATGACTAAGTGTTCTTCCACAGAACTTATCCACTTGCGTGCAAACTTGCGACACTTCTTGCCAACCTTCAAGGCACAACTTTTCTACGCTGTCCTTCAACAAATTCGAAGGTCCTATCCCTCCTGAGCTTTTCCCCACAACCTCAAGTCCTTAAGAAAACCCTTGCACACACTCCTTGCGGCAAACCTTCAACAACGTCAAAGTGTTGAAGTCACTTGACTCTGTGCACACCTGCAGCAGCAGTCTGTCAAATGCTTCACTCAGGTTCACAACCTTGAGACTTTTACCCGGCCTGCACACTCCTTGAACGACTCCTATGCCTAACTGCACTTCTGGATGGATGAGAACAAAAACTATCTCTATCTGAACCCTCTGTCAACGCACTCCTTGCGGACACTTCAACTGCACTCCTTGCAGGAATTCTCTAGCTCAAATAGAGAAACAATTGAAACTCATTCCATGTCCCTCTCAGACTTCAATTCATACATGAAATCACATACACAACATATAAAAGCAAATGTATAACAGGAAGCAAACGTTCATGCGCCTATCATTCAGCACCAATACACAGAGAACAACACAAACCATGAATTTGAATCAAAGCTTTCTATTAATTCAAATGTCTGTACATGGGTGTTTTTACACAGCTCTCTGCTTCTTCTTGCTCCAAATGCTTCTGAATAATGTTACAATGCACAATGAGGGTGTCTATATCCCATTTCCCTCTTGTTCTCTACAACTGTCTAGTCTAGAATTAAATTCCATCTACTTTACATTACCTATTTTAAATGTCGTCTACCTACTAAGGACAAGAGCTATCCGCTCAAGGTCCATTTACAATATACAAGTGCACCTCATCTTAATGGCTCATTTAAGATTTGCGCAACAATTCCAAAGTGTTTTCAAAATTTGTGCTAGCTTGTCCAGTTGTCCTCCGCTTCTGCACTGGCTCGCTTGATGTGTTGGCGATGCTCCTGCATCATTTATTACACATATATCCATACATTATCTATACTAATTTCTAGTGTATAATATATGATCACAATTACAAGTGCCTATGAGGCCTCCCAACATCTTCCCCACACTCAAATCCTTGCTCGTCCCGAGAAAGTTTGCAAAAATGTCATGGGTATATATTCCTACAAAAGTATCGTTATTGTGCATCAACCAAGCATACCAGTCTACATAGGTAAATCAGCTTCAAAAACCGCCAACTATATAGGAGGATACACATATACAACGTTTACTATGACTGATTTCCAATGGATATGAATGAATACATATCACATATCCCAACTCCTCGATCTCCATGCTTTATGTTGTGTCAATTTGTTGATGGATGCCTCTAGATTCCTCTCTTGACTGAAAAGTATACTCCTCATGGGAACTGTCAAGGGACACTCTATTGTAGCTCTAGTGAACTATCACTCTTGGGGGCTCTTTCTATGGAATTGATGAGGGTTATAATATCAACCAATTCTACCATTCCTCTGCTTTTGTTGTCATGACCCAAGGGACTATTCTGCAACTCTTTTACCAAGGGGCTCAATCAATACAAATGTTCTTATGTCATAATTGTGTCTTTTAATCTCTTATGTGTGTGTTTATCATCTGATGTCTCTTTATTGAATTCCTTCAACCACTACAAAAATATCACGATCAATGCTCATTATGAATGTTGTCTGCAAGTGATTTGCTCAATAAATTACTACAAAAATTCCCTCCATCAATCATGAATCTTTCAATCAAGTGCTCAATGTTTGTATGCTCACTGCTCTAATGCTTATGAATCTCATGGCCATGCTTCTTCAATTTTTTGAGAATATACGGAGTCTACATCTTGCATTACATGAAGGGGGAATCATTATGACTTAATTCTAGGACTCTGAATCGATTTAACTAGGACAAGACTTTATTGTTAGTAAAATACCAAAAAAAATTACTATAGGGCTTGACTTCATGTCGTTGACTAGGAATCAACTTATGTTAGTGAGGAATTGATCTCATTGGCTAAACACCAACTTACATTACATGAGTGGAGGGGGTCTCCTGCCTTTGAAGATGCATGTTTAACCCCCTCCTTATTTTGACTCACTTTTTACGCAATTGTACACTTGACTCAATCGAGTGATAATTTAATCAACAACATGTATATTTTTATTTTTATTTTTTTTCTACTATGACTAACTTGACTAGACTCAACTAAACTCACTATGAGTCTAGTGGATAATGGAATTGACTAAACCCAGACCCAACTCAACACGAATTGAACTATAGAATCCACTATGGACTATCTTATCCTTCATGTAACACTACTTCCTTTAAACAAACCCAACAACTTTTTAGACATTTTGAATTCATGGATTATACAACATATCATTGGTTCTTAATTACCAGTAAATAAGAAGACCCCAATGCATGAACATTTGTAAGTAAGAAGTTGCCCAGAATAATTATGAGAAATCAAGGTCGTCCACCACACAACTTAACAATAGCCCATCACTTCCATTGGTTATTTCTCATTGATTCTTTAATTGGGTCGACATCATTTGGAGACTAGGTCTGGATATTCTCACTATGCTTGGTCTGCTCATTATTCACCATGAGCATGAATATTTCCACAATGTACTTATGGAAACCCTATCATTATTAAAAATTCAACATCAACGTGTATCCTCAATATTTTTTAATATCTAAGACATGTAATCCATAGTCTATGTCATTTGGAATACATGAAGACAAACCGACTTAATCGACGTTTGGTTTTATCTTTCTCACAGTCGAGTTGAGCCATTACAACAAACTAATTTTTGAGTTCTATTCATGTCATTATGGGAATTGAATAAGAGTGGAGAGGATAACAATCATTCCTCACAACCATCCAAACTACACCTAATTAACAGAACAATTCCTTGATGTTAAGCCCTGCTTTTGCACTGGTTTCAATAAACATGTCCCCAAACTTTCATGCTTTGGCATCACCTTCCTCAATAGGAACTTGCCTCTTGTCTACGAGGTTTGTTTTGTTTCCAACAAGGAAAATAATTGCATCACTACCGCACCGCACTCAGTACGTACTTATTCAATCCACCATGCAGTGCTTAAAGGGGATTGTCGGTTTGCAACATCGAGAATAATTATGGCAACAAACAAATTGTGAATATAACTAGGAATCAGACTTTGAGATCGCTCTTGACCAGCGGTATCCCTTAATTTCAATCGAACTGTCTGATCCTCAAGGTACATTGGCTTCAATAAGAATTCAATACCAATAGTATCCTAATAAGTACTGTCGAACTTTTCGAGTGATAATGTTGGTCTTCCCCACAGACTGATCTCCCAAGAAAACCCATTTGTATTTGGCAATAGGAGACACAATAGCCATTCTGATATCAAATCTCAAACCCTATTGCATGATTTCTACAATTGTGTTTTGAAGAGTTGGGCTTTCTACTATCGATGGTCTTCAGGGGGAAGATTCTACAAACTGAGAATAGCGTTTTCGCATAATTATAGTGACCCGGATCTTAGCGTTTTCGCATAATTATAGTTACCCGGATCTTAAAGTGGGGAGAGAAATCGAAAATTAAAGTTCTCACAAACAAACAAAAAAGGCTTTTGCGTAGCATCAACATTTTGTGAGCAGCAATCAACAAGTATCCACCACTATTCACGAGCAACAATCAAAAAGTATCCACCATTAGTGACGAGTAGCAATCGACAAGCAATTTTGAAAATCTTCTTATCTCTCCATCTTTTTCACGCTAGCGACAATCAAAAAGAAATTTGTAGATATTCTTATCCCCAAATTGCCTGTCGATTGCTGCTAGTGTGAAATTTGTAGATTTCACACTAGCAGCAATCGACAGGCAATTTGTAGATCTTCTTATCTCTCAATGTTTTTTCAGGTCCGGACCACATTATTGTTGGTGTTGTAATCTTCTAGATTACATAGCAGTCAAGGATAGATTACATCATGAAGCACATCAAGAACACACACAACCCAATAAAGAAGAGATAATTTAGGGAAGGATATCCATCTTACTCTTTATTCCATCTTTATGGGTATTTATAATAATAATAATAATCTATTTTTAAGGTTACTCGTAAAGTCTACGGAGGTATACATACCCTACCCCCCTGTGGATTTGAACTTGTGACCTCTTAGGAGAAAACACATGTTCTTAACCATTAGGCCCACTCAAGTATAGAATAGAGAGATAGTTGGAATAGTTGTACCCACTCCAAGTAATCATTTGTTAGGCTCTCTTTGTACTTTATTACACATATATTCATATATTCATTATACTAATGTCTAGTGTATAATGTATGATGACAATTACAAGGGCGTAAGAAGCCTTCCAATAGAAATTATAGGCAAGGGGATATGGGATTAAGTGTGATAGGGATTGAGGAGGATTATATAAATTAGGGGTTATAATTGTTAAGACTTAGAGAATATAGTGGTTAAACATTATATGGTTAGGAGTTGTAGGGATAAAGTATTAGGGGTGACAAGTATTAAGGATGATAAAGGCTAGAGTTTATAAAGGTTAAGGGTTTAGGATTAGAAACAACATGGGTTATAGTTGGTAGATGTTAGGAATTATAGGGATTATAAATGTTAGGTATTATTTTGGTTATTGGTTAAGTGATATAATGGTTAGCGATAAGTGGATAATATTTTTAAGGGTAAGTGGTGATTGGGATAGGGGTTATATGTTACAAGTTAAGAGAGTTATGGGTGATAAAAATAAGGAGTTATCTTTGTTCATGGATGGTGATAGGTCTCAACATATAGAGGCCATTGGGGTTAATATTGTAATAATAGTTTTTAATCTTTAATTATAATTATTATTGATTATAATAATAATAATTTATAATGTCTAATGTTAATGATATTAATTATAATTATTAATTTTTAGCAACAATTATAATTATAGTAAATATATTGATATGAATTGATTTTTTAGTGTAGTTATTAGTGGCCATGACATTATTATGACAACTTCACAATGTGGAGGTGATGTTGGAATGATTCTCCATGACACGGATATGATGCATCATAGATTCATCCTCATAATAGTTTCCATTGTGATGATGTGACTCTCAGAGTGACATCAGAGAAGACAACATGGGTACAATGTTATGATGATGTAGGTATGATGCATTGGCGATGCAAGTATTATGCATGCTCTGAACTACATTAGAGAAATTGACACAAACATTAGAAAATAAAAATTGACACAAACATTATGCATGCTCTAAACTACATTGACACAAATAAAAATGGACACAACTATTATGCATGCTCTGAACTACATTAGAGAAAATCACACAAATATTTTGGTGTTGGGAAGATAGTTACCAACTTACAAAGGTATGTGTATTGGCATAGAATGCAATAATATGTAGCTCGGTATATTATAGGATGCATAATTTCTTGTACTATCAATCCCAGTGATAGAAAGCAAGGTTTGTACCACCCTTGTTCTTGTGGTATTTGATAGGTTCGTTAACTAATAGAAATCAAGGTTTGTGGTAGTTGATAAGTTCATCAATATGTGTGTTCTTATGCCTTGTAAAGGACCATCAAAGGACAAGAAGAAACATACATGCTCTTTGAATGGGTCTGGGTGCACTTTTAGATACCAAGGAGAATCATCTCAAGAAGGGATACCATATTTCTCAATTCCTTTTGGACTTCACTTTGGGAGAATATGGACACAAAATTGAAGAAATATACAACTTTCCTTCCAAATGTAGATGGGAAAACACAAGTATTAAATGAGACTTTGGTTCATATTTCGACAGGTTACAATCATAAGAAATCGAAGACCTAGGATGAAAATATGATCTATATTCAACATCGTTATAAAATAGTCATCAATACTTCTATAGGAAATTCCCCTTTCAAAATTGCTTTGGATATTTGTCACCTTCTCCCTTGGATAATGTATATGGATACCAAGGAGGAGTGAGGAAATACGTCATAGGAGAAGCATTGAAAGCAGATAAATTTGTTGAAAATATTAGATAAATCCATTTGCAAGTACAAGAGACATTGAAGAAGTCATAGGAAAGGTACAAAGCTTGACATGATCAACACAAAATTGAGAAAACATTCAATATGGGAGACAAAGTTTGGTGGCAACTCAACAAAGAAAGGTTATAGGGCCCTAGCAAGAAGATCAAGGCTTTGTGTTATGGCCCATTTACACATTGGACAAGGTGGGTGATAATGCTCATAGACTTAGTCTACCCCCCTACATGTGCCTTTACTCAATAGTGAATGTAGAAAATATGAAACTCTATGAGCCTTCCATGTTGAATTAGGAAACTGCAAAGTAGGTCCTACCTACCATAGAGGACTTATCACCAGAATATCATGTAGGGTTGGTAGAATATATATTTTTTCAAAATAAGTCTGAAACTACTAGACAGTGGCAGCATGAATTTTGGTGGATTGGGTTCAAAGGACAACCTCCAGGAAAGGAAAAATGGTACTCCAGGGAGAAGGTAGAGGAAAACTTTTCTCACCTCATTTAGTAAAATATTTTTGGGACCAAAAACCTCCCTAAATGGAGAGGTGTGATCAAGAATGGATCATTATATAATTTTTCATCCATCTTGATAATTTCTTGGTGGAAAAAATGGAGCAATTGGCTTGCACAGACCATTTTAGTGGTAGGTTCCGGTTTGGATATTTGGGGTTCAAAACATTCTAGATCCATTTGAGGCATCAAATGACACTTTTTGGGGTTAAAAAATTGCAAGCATATCTTATGTCCCCTAAATGTTGTTCTACACATTGAGATATTTAAAATGGTGTGAAAATCACCTTAATTAGAGTTTGTATGCATAATTTATCCCTCCTCCAAGTTGACCTACCTTATTGAACACCATAGTACTGAGTGGATTTCATGTCATCCCCCATTTCTCATGTATGGAGGTAGCCATGTGTGAAATTTCAATACAAGGTCCAAAATCCTTTCCCTAGATGGCTATCAGACTATGTTAAATATTGGCTGCTAGGAGGAGAGGAGATCATTTTACTTGTTCCATGTTTGAGAAAAGAATCTAGGAGTGGGATTTGAGAGCATAACTGAGAACAAAGAACAATATATATAATCCATTTAGGAAACAACATCATAGGAAACTAAGTTCCCCTTTCTTTGTATTTTCATTTTCATATCTGAAGAAAAGAGAAAAGAGCATAGGCATCACCTTCTAGTTGGTTTTTCTCCCATATTGGGTTTACCAGGATAGATATTTTGTTCATTTGTGTGGATGGTGTGTTTATTTTCTTGTTCTTTCATTTTCGTATTTTAGTTAATTTCATAAATTTGAGTATTAAGATAGTAATAATAAATATGGGATCTAAGGAAATAAATTGAATCATAAATATTCCATAATATTGCAAGATCTGTTGTGAAAAACTACTCTAGTGGAATATTCATGGTAGTTTATAGATCAATGGTAGTTAACCTTTAAGCCAAAATATGATTTTATTTATAAGTTGGTTATATAAAGGTTAATAGGGGGTGATAATCTTCATGCCACTTCATAATACCTACATTTATGATAGGGAATTTACAAACACCAATGCCACCAAAGTACCTTGGAAATGGAAAATAGTTAATTCACAAGCATGTCTTATTCCATGTCATCCCCTCTCTAGTATGTGAATTTATCAAGTGCATTTTAGGCATATAGGTGATTAAATATTGTTTAATTATGGGGAATTCTTTACAATGTTTTGTTGTTGATTATTTACTTGTGGTTTCTCTTAGTCATGCTTTCTCGTTGTGATTTTTTATTCCCTTCACACTCAGGCTTGGCTATTATCTAGCATCTTGTCATTAGGATATAGGGGAGCTATAGTGAATTATGGAAAAACCCTTGGATACATCTATGTTTACTTGGCACTTCTATCCTCCTCTTGTCATTATGGGGCATTGTTATTGTTTCCATAGATGTTGTGTATTGTGACTTATGTGAGGTGCAACATGGCCTTTAGAGGTGTGAAAAAGAGGTAGTTTAAGGTCAATTTAGGGTGGAAAACTCCACCACTAGATGGGTTCATTCGAAATATGAATAGAAGTGCAAGTTGAGGAATAAGAACAAAGTTCATGAAATACATGCTTTAGGAGGAGGGAATTATGGGTTCTATGGTTTATGATTTATATTTGCTAGGGGTCATATGGGTTAAG
>ML799075.1:163136-186045 GCA_009831015.1 Picea engelmannii | reverse complement strand
TGATATAAATCCTGCAAATGATTGCAAGGCCTATTTAAGTATACTATGATATAATATTAATAGGTGAGGTTCCCTATAATAAAAATCATAATGTTTATTTTTAAGCATCTCCCAAAGCCTATTTGATAAATGTTAAAGGTTCAAAAGTTGTTCTTGACATGGTTTAATACACTTTGGTTAATTCATAAGCAATGGTGATTACTTATTATTCTTCATTTTGTTGACATGGTACTTATGACACAAGAAAACTATGGGATTTACACTATTCTTGGTTGCACATGCAAAAGAGGTTGGAGTTATTATTATTCATGCAAATGAAACATAAGTTTGACAATAAGAAAAGCATGTTTTATATATTGCATATATATAAAGGTTTTATCATGCATATATAGTGATCACCTTGCTACAAAGTCATGGTATATTAAGTCAAGGGATTATTTTACAAGTCGATTTGGTTCTATATGGAAACAAATTATATTATGGAATGATGTATGTTTCAAATTATGGGAAAAAGGCTTGTGTTTGGTTTGTGTTAACATCTAAGTGGCACTTATATTGTTCATGGTTCAAATTTTAGTTTATATGGCATATTGTATACACATTACATGGAATTTGATTTATATAAAAAATTATTAAACCCTAGATTTTTGTGTGAGTGACAACTCGATTAGTTATGTGGAGTGATAAGCTAGAATTTATATCGATGATTAAAAGGTTGATATGGCACGTGGTTTGGTTCTCACTTTGTTTTTGATTCAACATGTGATTGGTTAGTATGGCATATGTGAATTGTTGAAGTGTTATGTGGCATGATGATGAGCATTTTTTTTTGGGCCCAACATGATGGGATGGCCATGAAATTAATTTTTCAATGACATGGGTAATTACTCCACAATCCCGCTTATACCACCCTTTGTCCTTGTCCTTGTTCATTTTGTTGGATGTTGTTTGGAGAAGGTATAGTTCGAGCATGGTGTGGAAGCTCAGTCCCTGGTAGTTTTTGAAATTATTTTCACCTATCATGACTGGAATTTAAGCACTCAAGCTCAGGTATGAAAAAAAACAAATTGTTAAACATTGTTTGCGTATATTTTTCACAGTAATAGTTTAATAGTGGATCTGTGTTTGATTGGTTATGGGTATATTGTTATTTTCCCTACTTTTTTTCTCTGAATGTATTGGTGGTTAAAGGGTTTTTGTAATGGTTTCTTTATGATAATGGTTATGTTCACATCATGCACTTTTTCAATTTCCATTTATCATTCATAAGTGTTTAAGAGAAACCCATATGTCTAAGTTGTGAAATGAGATCAAGGCATGAGTTTTTGTAATGGTTGATTGTTGTCTAGTATGTTAACTTTCAAAGTTCCTTCATTTAACTGAAGAAAGGCATGGTTTCAAACCCTGGTAGTCATTTCTTGATATGGGTCTTGCATTGTTTTAATGTTATGAGTTGGAAAATTTCATATGCACCATCATTTGTTATTTGAGCAAGTTTTTTAACCAACATATAATTGTTGTGTAAATTGCCTAAGTTGGGTTTGTTTCAAACTTGTGACTTCAACCGAGTTTTGAATGGATGACTAATAGGTTGGTTTAATTACATAACCAAAAAACATTCTGGTTAATGTTGGGTTTTGAACACATGGAAGAAAGATATTTGTTTTGAAATGATTCAAGGGTTTATATAGGTTGTTTAACCAAGCATTTGAATTTTGTTGTTAAATATGAGACTCAGTTTGGTTCTTGGTTGTTGTTTGCATTATAGGTTCTGAACCTGTGAATATAATGGTTTTTGAAGTTGATTAAATTTTGCCATATGCCATTTGTTTTGGTTGTCACCAATTGAGAATTTGGATGGGTTCCAGTTGTTTTTAGTTTCAAACCTGCACCATGTTCTAGATAGTTCATTTTCAATTTGCATATGTATTACTCCATAAATAAACAGAGTCAACCCTTGGTCCTGGTCAAATTTTGAGTTTAAATATTTTATGTAAATAAAAACTTTAAATGGTGATGCGTAGACCTTGTGTGTTGATGAGTCGAAGTTGGGTTTGAACCTGTGACCCTTTAATTGTTGGTTTGGTTTTTTGAATGGGTGAATGAAAAGGGTTTTCCAACAAAATTTCTACTTGATTTGAGTTTCAAACTCATGGCATTTGATGACTATTTCAGTTGATTTTGAAGGGATTTATGCCATTTTTTGCGCCCTTGTAGCTTATAAAAACATGAAAGGAATTTTGTCCATAAGCATGTAGACATGAGTTTATTTCCTCTTTCATTATGGTTTTCTAAGTTTCTAACTCACATTTATGTAAAAGGTAATTGTCTTTGTGTTAATGTTTCATAGAAACATGCACAAGAGATCTAGATAAAGCAAGTACAAACAAATATTATCAAGAAAGGACGAGAGATTCAATAAGGAAGAATGAGAAAATATATTCACACTACTCCAATAAGTTTATCAATGAATGAATGATTGATTGATGATGATCAATATGATACAATGAATGAGTGGAATACACTCATATATAGGACATAACATTCCATAATTAAGAAAATAAATCAAGCAGTTAGATTTCCTTGGGAATGCATCCATGCATAATAGTGATGGCCTAAATAGAAAGTCCTAAAATAGAACTAGTTAGTTAACTCCCAATGAACTAGTGTGTCGAAAATAGAAATTTCTCCAACAACTCCCTGAGCATCACTATGGAGTAAAAAATGAGTCTCGACAACTAGGCCATATTAGGTACTCATGTACAATGAAACTAATGAACACTGAATAAAAATGAGCAAAGATGGAAAACCACGTGGTAACAACCCCCCCTCAAAATACAATGAATCAAAATAAGAAAATAATAGATGATATCCACCATGTGGTAGGTAGACAGTCTCCAAAACCAAGAAAAATGACAAGTCAACGAAGCATGATATGATGATGATAGGTCATAATTTGCTTCAATGAGTGTGATGAAAATGTTGTGGCTCATACTAGTTGAAAAAAATGAGATATCTCCAAACATTAAGGCACTAGCTTACACCAATATGGTCGAGTTAGTGAGAGTGCTTCCAAAACATAGAAGCAAACACCATAAAAGTCATCAAAATAGTGATGAATGGAACTGTAAAGGCGACATAATCAATAAATTCAAGATAAATGAGAATGGTTCCCATGTATCGTGGATGAAACACATCTGTAAGATATCCTCAAACAGTTGCTCCAATGTTGGCACGACCAATCATCAAGCAAACCACAAACAATCCTCAGAGTTGGTACCTTTCCAAGATGTTGTCGTATACGTCTCTTCATCAATGAGTTGAAAGAAGAGGAATTGACAAAAGGTTGAGGATACCTGAAAGGAAGACAACGTTGTCTCTGATCATGATGTCGAGGATGTCGATAGTGGAGGATGTAGACCATGTAGTTGTTGTTGAAGATTCTTTTGGTGCCAAAAACTATGATGATGGTGTTGGAGAGTCTGATAATGGAAACTCTAATACTAAAGTTGGTGTTGAATCTGGATGTGAAAGCTCTGAAGTTGTATCAATAAGAGATGTAGGCGGTGATTTTTGCAACTCAACAATAGAAGAGTCATCTTGTGTGACAGACTCTTTTGATTGAAAAAATTGAGTCTTAATGGTTGAAATATTGAGACAAACTGCTACTGGAAATGAAGTCCCAACAAAACCAAGTCTGGATTTTACTGATCTCATCACAGGTTGAATTGGATGTACAATCCCCTTTACATTCTTACCAAGGCCGCCACTAATGTATTCCATATTATGCATCAATTTTGACCCAAAACCATGAGTGTGCAACTCAAAATTTGGTGAAGGAATCTCAGTAGTACTTATCAATGCAACAATGACATTAAAAGAAAGAGACTATTGCATATCTTTCTACAAACAAACAATAACGTCTTCCTTCTCTTTTAAATCAACCAAAAAATGCTCATTGAGAAGAGTGAATTTATTGTCCATCGCATTAATGCGGGTGGTCCAAGTATCAACATGAGCTTCTTGATCCTCCATTAGACTCCCAATGAGTCCAAAATCACTGGAAAAATAGGTACACATGTTTTGAAGACAAATATTAGATCTCTCTTATTCACCTCAAAGTTTGCTAACTTCTTTGACAAGTTTTAGATTCATACTTTGAAGGGTCAATATAACTACATATTTTTACTCCATTACAATGATTCTCTCCCAACTAAGTTTGAGAAACCCCTAAAATTTTAATCTCAATCTGCAAGTGAAAAAATTGAGAAATCACTGTAGAAAGGGCACATCAAATGGAAAATTTGTATCAATTTCAGGAGGCGATATTCCAACTTCCTTTCTGAGTAAATGGTGAGGAATTTCACCAAACGGTTGAAAATCCACTTGCAGAATGGGTCGATTTACTTCTCACACAGGTTGTTTCCTCAGAAAGTTAACATTTTGGGAGAAATCATTGCAGAAAGGTCACTTTAAATGGAAAAATCATATCAGTTTCAGGAGGCAATATCCCAACGTCCTTTCTGAGAAAACAATGAGGAATTTATCCAAATGGTTGAAAAAACACTTGCAGAATGGGTCAATTTACTTCTTTTGCAAGCCATTTCCTCAGAAAGTTAATATTTTTGGAGAAATCACTGTAGAAAGGTCACTTTAAATGGAAAATTTGTATCAGTATCAGGAGGCGATCTTTCGGTTTCCTTTCTAAGCAAACAGTGAGGAATTTTTCCAAATGGTTGAAAACCCACTTGCAGAATGGGTCAATTTACTTCTCTTGTGGGTCGTTTCCTTAGAAAGTTAATATTTGGGGATAATTCTCTTTGTCTTTTACACAGATTATGCTCGCCGAAACTCCAATTTTCCTTATTCTCTGACTTGTCTGGCTTCCTCCAAGCAACTTAGCTATGATACCATATCAATATTTCATCGAAAACTGCACAGGAGATCTAGATAAAGCAAGTACAAACAAACCTTATCAAGAAAGGACGAGAGATTCAATATTGATGAATGAGAAAATATATTCACACTACTCCAATGAGTTGATCAATGAATGAATGATTGATTGATGATGATCAATATGATCAATATGATACAATGAATGAGTAGAATACACTCATATATAGGACATAACATCCCATAATTAAGAAAATAAATCAAGCAATTAGCTTTCCTTAGGAATGCATGCATGCATAATAGTGATGGTCTAAATAGAATGTCCTAAAATAGAACTAGCAATTAACTCCCACTGAACTAGTGTGTTGAAAATAGAAATTTCTCCAACACTTTGAACTCGAAATCCTGGGGTGATATATCATTCAACTATCTGGTTATATTTTTTTATTTTGGTTATCTACAAAACTATCATGTTTTCTCTTTTGAAAGTGTTCTCTTATGACTATGGTTGACATACTACAACATCAAGATTACTTATCGCACAACGTGCTTCTCTTGATTGTGACCTCTCTTGAAAGTTATGATTAGTACAGTTAATATGGATAATACCAACACCTCTATTAAACAATTTATACTATGACTTGATAAAAAACTAGGATATTACATAAATTGTGATAGTTGAAAGAGACATTGGTGAAATATGGTAGCAATATGATGCACAGAATGAAACTTTTGATGTACAACTTTTGATTTTTTTTTCTTTTATCAGTAGGACCAAATCCTCACATAATATGTCATTTTCCATACATTATTCCTAAAATTCCCAAATCATGTCTCATTTAATTCCAAACATTCTTCCCCTTGTTATATAAATAGAGAAAAAATTTATTGGAAAATAGGTATGAATGGTCCTTGAGCAGTTTATGACTTGAGTAAGTTATGGGACATTTTGATATACATAGAAGATATCATACAATGTTTACAGAACATGCTAATATGAATTTGTTCAGATTGAAAATGGAATAATCTATAAACAAAGTTGATATGGATTATGAACATTATCATGCATCCCTTTCATCATTTTCATTTTCCATAAATTAAAGTCCTCTTTCATTATTCCTTATCATTATAAGTCATTTCACATTCATGTTCCCATGTTCAATAAGATCAGTGGTAGTATAGGAAATATTTATAGTTCAAATATTGTAGACAACAAGTAAAATGGGACAATTTATATTATTCATCAGTGTTCCCCTTGATTCCTTTCATTTTTTCCTTGGTGTGCTTGATTGATTGGTTGATTCAGAGCCATTATTAAATTATATTTAAAGAAAAATAATATTTGATTATTAACATAATGTGACTTGTGTATACTAATTTGATCATTGGTGAAAATTTAGATGAGTTTCTTCAGCAGAGGAAGTAACCATTCTGAAAACAAGGGAAACAGAGGCAGAGGGCCCAATGCATTTTGGAAAAGAGGTATAAATAAGAGGATGATATTTCCCATCTACTTTTATGCAAATTATGAGGAATTTAACCAGCTGGTCCAAATTGGTTATTTAAACCTCGAGGGATACCCATCCTTCCAGCCTCCTCAACCACTAGTCAGACCCCCTCTTCAGCCTCACTTGAGCATTGTAGATATCCCTAATAAACCCCATATGTAATATTATCCCCCAGACATGATTCATGATCAATACTTACCAATGAATCTGTGGGTAGAAGCAGTCAGGACTGCTTTGTATGTGAAAACAGAAGTCCCCACAAAGTACTTGGGAACAAGACACCAGAAGAGATGTTTACAGGTGAAAAACCAGAGGTCATCCACCTGAGGATATTTGGTTGTATAGTATATGATCATGTCCCCAAGGATAAGAGATCGAAGTTGGACCCTTCATGAAAGAAGGGTATAATTGTTGGATACAGTGAGACATCAAAGGCATACAAATTTTACATCCATGGTCACCATCATATTGAGACTAGCAGAGATGTCACCTTTGATGAGGATAAAAATTTCAGTTAATCAAAACAAAATCATTCAAATGAGATTCATGATGAGGAACCTGAATATCCCAAAGTTACAAATACATATGGAGGTGATGATGTTGTACTAGAAGATCATGATATGGAAGAACCACATATACCTGCAGAATCATCTCAAGAAATGAATACCAGCTTGGGATTGGTAAATTATTCAGGATGTAGAGAAGTATGGTGCTCCAAAGGAATCATTCAGAGAAAGAAAGAGGCCATGACCTTACTCTAGTTATGTGGCATTTCTAAGTGACATCATTCATGCAGAGCCTACTAGTTATGAAGAGGATACAAAGAATAAAGAATGGAAGGATGCCATGGTTGAAGAGTACTAGTCTATTGTAAAGATTGATGTTTGGTATGTGGTTCTGAGACCGAAAGAGAAGACAGTTGTAAGTTCCAAGTGGATTTACAAGAGAAAACATTCAGCAGTTGGAAGTATCGAGAAATACAAGGGAAGGTTTGTAGCATGTTCTTTCTCCCATAAAGAAGGAATATATTATGAGGAGACATTTTCTCCTCTGGTGAGATACACTTCAATTAGAGTTATACTTGAAATAGTTGCAGTAAAGAAGTGGAAGGTACGCCAGATGGGTGTGAAGACAACTTTTCTAAATGGTGTAATAGACGAAGAAGTGTAGGTTTTGAGACACATGTGTGCAAAATGAAGAAAACCTTTTATGAGTTAAAGAAAGCATCCAGAGCATGGTATGGTAGAATTGGCAGCTTCCTCATGAGCTTGGGCTTTACCAAGAGTAAAGAAAATTCCAATCTATACTTCAAGGTTGTGGATGGTGGACTACTGATATTACTATTTTATGTGGATGATGTGTTTCTAACAGGAGACGAGAATATCATCACTGAGAGTAAGAGGAATCATGTTGCAGAATTCAAGATAAAATACCTAGGCATGATGCATTATTTCTTAGGTCTATAGGTATGGCAGAGACCGAGTGAGATTTTCCTTAACCAAGGAAAATATGTTGTTGAGATTCTAAAGAGATTTATAATGATGGATTGCAAGTCCATGCCTACATCAAGGGTGACAAATCTGAAGTTGTTTAGCGATACATCTTCATAGATAGTGGATGCCACCATTTATAGATAGACGATTGGTCCGTTGATGTACTTAATGAACACGAGGCTAGATATATGTTTTGCGGTGAGCACATTGATTCATTATATGGTTGAGACGGGAAGTGTTCACTTGGTTGCAGCAAAACATGTGATGAGGTACATGAAGGGTACAATTGATTATGGCCTCAAATATGCTTCAGATCGTGAGATAAAACTGCAAGGCTTTACTGATTCAGATTGGGTTGGTAGTGTTACAGACCACTAGAGTGCATATGGATGTTGCTTCAATATGGGATCATCCATGATTTCATGGTTCAGCAATAAGCAGACTAGTGTGGTGCTCAATACAACTAAAGTAGAGTAGATAGCAGCGTGTTCGGCTAGCAGCGAAGCAGTGTGGCTTGAGAAGTTTCTTGCAGGATTGTTTGATCTTGAGTTAGAGGTGACTTGTATCCGGTGTGACAACTAGAGTTGTGTGAAGTTGATAGAGAACCCAGTGTTCCATGACAATTCTAATCATATCGAGATCAGGTACCATTATATCATAGATATGGTAAAGAGGGGAGTAGTGAAGCTCCAGTATGTCACTACATATGAGAAAATAGTTGACGTGTTGACCAAGCCTCTGTCAAGAGTGAAGTTTTTTTACTTCAGAGACAAGCTTGGTGTGGTCTAGAAGGATGTCCCTAGTAAGATGGAGTGATGAGTTACAGTTTTAATCGAGGGAAGCATATTTAGCATGTGGCAGAAGAAACAGGTGGTCATTCACGGGCATGTTACAGCTACTCCTGTAACACACCCACTATGGCATAATATATTTTTCACCTTTTTCTCTTTCCTTTTTCTCGGGGACAGAATCCCCGAGTTCCTATGAGGTCCTAGACCAAGCTAGTCCTTCCTGTTGGGACTTTCCCTAAGCCAATCTGTTGGTTCTTTCATTGAAAACCTATCTTGTACAACTCAGGTACCAAGTGCGGGCTTCACCTCCATGTTATCATTGGTTATGACCCTGGCCAAGCCAAGAGGCGCCTTTCTCACTTCGCGACTCAACGATGCACGAGGGTCGAGTCTTTTGACTCTTCAAACCCCAAAACTCGAAATCCTACCTTTGGGTGAGATCGATGGTTGCGAGTCTCTCCCCTGATCCGACGGTCCTAGCCGTATCGGGACTTCGGTAACTGGGAGTTCGAAAAGCAAGGGGGTCGATTTTTTTGACTCTTCAAACACTGAACCCCGAAATCGTACCTTTGGCAAGATCGACGGCTATGAGTCTCTCCCCTAATCCGACGGTCCTAGCCATATCGGGACGTCGGTAACTGGGAGTTCAAAATGCAAGAGGGTCGAGTTCTTCGACTCTTCAAACCCTGAACCCCGAACCCTATTCACACTAAGCCGATTTAGAGTTTCTCACTCCGGGACTTCACGACTTGCGAAAACGAGGGTTATCGCTCTATGGTTTCCCGGGTGCCAAAATGTCGAAAAGCCAAAACCTATTCATACTAAGCTGCTTTGGGGTTTCGCACACCGGGACTTCGTGACTTGCGAAAACAAGGGGTCCTGCCCTTTGGTCTTCCGGGTGCCGAAACGCCGAAGTGGAAAAAACTATTCCCGCTAAGATGCTTCTGGGTTTTTCACACTGGGGCTTCACGACTTGTGAAGATGAGGGGTCCTGCCCTTTGGTCTTCCTGGTGCCGAAACACTGAGATGCCAAAAACTATTCCCGCTAAGCTGCTTCGAGGTTTCGCACACCAGGGCTTCGTGACTTTCCAAGATGAGGGGTCCTGTCCTTTTGCCTTCCGGGTGCCGAAACGTCGAAATGTCAAAGTCTCTTCACACTAAATCGATGGTCCAGGTCACTCCTGGATCAACGACCATGATCACGTCGTGATTTTCGTGAATCGTGAGTTCGTGCAATCCTACCCTTTGACCACTCCAAGTCGCAGGTCAGCGAAATGCTACCTGATTGCCATGCATCCTGTGTCGATGGGTGGTTTCGAATTACTTTGAGACTTTCAGGACGTTTCCAAGTCCACCCTCTAGCCTATGTAAAGGTTAAGGTCGATGGGCAATAAAGCTCCAACAGATCCTCCTGAGGGTTCCTGGGTAAATTATCCCTAGGTTTGGTGATTTGACTAAAGCCTTCCTAAATCGTCGAGCTATATACTCTGTGGCAGGGGGTAAGGTAAACGCATGGGTTTAGTATCACAGTATCTCTTTCAAGGGACTTACTCCGACTCGGGAGTGTGAGGAAACTCCCCAAAAGAAGTGCCTTCGGGAAATTAAGCCAATGCATAGTGTGAGCCAGGTAGATGGGGCCGTTCTCCAGGGCACTGACTCATATCCTGAACCTATTCATTTTATGCATAGACTGATTATGGTCATATAAGTATAAGTATGCATCCATTGTTTCCAAATCAAAACACAAGCAAACACTTCCATACAGAAAACATTCATGAGCGTATAAACATGAGCATGCATTTAGTTCAAAATATAAAACATAACACTTATTAGGAAACACCAGTTGTTTTGCGACTACTGAGAGGGGTGCTTGTTTCCACCCAACCGTAGGCTCAGTGAATCTAGATAGATTTACCACTAGCCACCCTTGAGCTAGACCACGATGCTTGGAGATTAAGTCTCCTATTCCCATTTCAACGGAAGTCCAGAATGAATGTTTTTCTTTCTCCTCCATTGTCCGAAAGTCCCTGTCTCTCCAGTGTTCCTTCTGTCTTCTTCCTCTACGATCCCCATCGCGTGCACTCTCCCCCCCACACTTCCTTTCTTGCCTTTTTCTGCAAGGTTGTGTGTGGCGCAAATTTCCCCATCCATGGTCAAGTATGAGGGCTTCTACAGATGGTCGGTTCACCCCCATCCCATCATTAACTCATGAGGAGCCTCCCCACCTACCATCCTGGTGAGTAATTCATTCCAGGGTCAGAGAGTCGCTTTGGTCTTTGAGCCAGTAAAGATCAATACGGTATTGGTTTGGTGGAATTTAATGCCACCATTCCAAGTTCCTTCCACCACCTTTCATTAGCCGTCGTGGTCTCTTTCATCACATCCCCCTCCCAACAATCATGCAACACATATTCATAACATTATTTACATTCATCGACCCTTTATAAAAAGGTTCGTCAAATCAAATGTTCACATCTTTGAGTTTGCCATAGTTCTTGGCCAATATATGTAGTTTTACAGACTGGGGGAAACAAGGTGTTACAATTCCCTCCCCCTTGAAGGAACATCGTCCTCGATGTTCTATCTATCAATAGGATGTGTATGTACAGAAGTAAACAAAATCGGATATGCCTGTTTCATGGCATCTTCCATTTCCCACGTAGCCTCATCTGGGCCAAAATGTTTCCACTGCACCTTGACCTCTACAATGGTTCTGTTCTTGAGTGGGGTTTCCTTTCTGTCCAGTATGCATTGAGGTTCTGGCATGAATTCTCGCTCTGGTTCCACCTAGATCACAGACCAGTCGATTACATGATTAGAATCGTGTACATATTTCTTCAATAATGAAACATGGAAAACATTATGTGATTTTACTGTGGGAGGAAGTGCTAGCCTATAGGCTACAGGTCCTACTCTATCTAGAACTTCAAAGGGTCCACAATACCGAGGCGAAAACTTGGCACAAGCTCCCATTTTCAGGGAACTCTTCCTAGGCCTAACTCGGAGATATACGTGGTCCCCACCTTGAACTCTCTTGGAGTTCTCTTTCGGTTAGCGTAACTTTTATGTCGGTTTTGAGCGACCTTTAGATTTTGTTTTATTTGAATCACTTGTTGTTCCATTTCTTTCAACATGTCGGGTCCAATAATAACTCTATTTACGGGATTACCCCAACTGACTGGAGTGTTACACGGCCTACCATAGAGGACTTCGAAAGGACTCATCTTCATGGATTCCTAGTAGCCGTTGTTGTAGGCGAATTCCACCAGTGGCAGGTAATCTTCCCACTTTTTGGGTTGATTAATTACATGCATCCTTAGCATTTCTTCTAATATTTGGTTCACTCTTTCCATCTGTCCATCAGTTTGAAGATGATAGGCTATGCTAAACAGTAACTTGGTCTCTAGACCAACCATCAAGGATTTCCAAAAGTTGGAAGTAAATTTTGTGTCTCTGTCAGACACGATCTCTTTAGGCATATCATGCAGTCTGAATATCTCGTTCATGAATACGTTGGCGATGTCTATTTCCTTACAAGTCAACTTGACGGGAATAAAATGAGTGGAATTGCTCAATTTATCCACCACTACCATGATGGCATCATTATGTTTGGTCGAGGTTGGTAATCCGGTGATAAAATCCATGGATATGGTTTCCCATTTTCATTCCGGGATTGGTAGAGGTTGTAATAATCCTTCTAGGTGTCGGTGTTCTGCTTTAAATTATTGGCATTCTATGCATTTGGCTAAGTACTCAGTTATGTATTTCTTCAGTCCAAGCTAATAGAATTGTTTCCTAGTGGTCATGATCATCTTCTAGTATCCTGGATGACCAGTATAGGGTCTTTTATGTAGTTCATCCATTATGAATCTCTTCAAGTCGTCACAATCTAGAATATACAATCTGTTTCTGTAAGTGAGAAGACCTCCTTCTATCATCTGGTAGCCTTCATATTTTATCTCTATGGGTTCTTGCTCCAGGTACGAGGTCACGGTCTGGAAGAATGTGTTTGTTTCTTGTGCATTCCTAATTATTTCCTTGACATCTGTCTCGTAGGTGCTTACCGCTGCCAGGTGAATTGTTTTCATACTTCTACTAAGGGCATCAACCACCTTATTTTCCTTTCCTTTAATATGTTTGATTTCAAAATCAAACTCGCTAAGGAGGGCCATCCACCTAGCTTGTCTGGCATTGAGCTTTGGTTAGTCAAACATATATCGCAATCCACAGTGGTATGTCATAAGTACAAATTTCCTTCCCAGGAGGTAATGCCTCCACATTTTTAAGGTGTGCACTATGGCGGCCAACTCTAGATCATGGGTCACATAGTTGACTTCCTGCTCATTCAATTTTTGGGATTCATAGCAGACCACACTTCCTCCTTGCATAAGGACTCCTCTGAGCCCTTCCTTACAGGCATCTGTGCACACGAGGAAGTCAGCTTCGGGATCGGCAATCTTCAACATAGGTGCGTGGGTCAATAGATGTTTCAGGGTTTGAAATCTTTCTTCGCATTTTTGTGTCCATGTGAATTTAGTCCCCTTCTTCTGGAGGGCAGTGATTGGACACCCAATCTTGGAGAATCATTTTATAAATCTCCTATAGTATCCTGCTAAGCCCATAAAGGATCTGATATCTGAAACGTCCTTTGGGGTAGGCCATTCCATGATAGACCTGATCTTGTCAGGGTCTACTACTACTCCTTCTTCAGATAGGACATGGCCCAAGTAATGTATTTGCTTATGGAAGAAGTCACACTTGTTGAATTTGGCATAGAGTTGATGTTCTCTTAGCACTTGAAGTACAAGCCTAAGTTGTTCCTCATGTTCCTCTCTATTCTTGGAGTAAATTAATATATCGTCAATAAAAACCAGTACAAATTTGTCTAGGAATTTGCTGAGCACATTGTTCATCAAGAACATAGAAGTGGTAGGGGCATTGGTTAATCCGAATGGTACTACCACAAACTCATAGTGACCATATCTTGTCCTGAAGGAAGTTTTGTCGATGTCTTCACCCTTGATTCGGACTTGATGGTATCCAGATCTCAAGTCAATATTTGAGAAGATGGAAGCACCTCCCAATTGATCGAACAGGTCATCGATCCTGGGTAAGGGGTACTTGTTCTTTATGGTTACCTTATTGAGTTGTCTATAATCTACACACAGTCAAAGGGTACCATCTTTATTTTTCACAAATAGGACTGGTGCTCCCCATGGAGACACGCTGGGCCGGATATAGCCTTTGTCCATCATTTCTCTCAATTGTAATTTAAGCTCAACTAGCTCAGGTGTGCTCATCCTGTAGGGTGTCCTAGACACTGGCACCGCTCCTGGTGTAAGTTCTATCAAGAAGTCAATACCCCTTCTTGGAGGTAGGCCCGGTACCTCTTCTGGAAATACATCTCTATATTCTCTTAGTCTGGGGTGGTCTTCGAGGTTTGGTTTGTTATCTTCAATTGATTTCAACACCTGTATCGCATATAGTGGACATCCCTTTCTGGAATACTTTCTCATTTGAAGAGATGATATCTGTCTCACTGAGACAGGTTTCTGGATCCCTTGAAGGGTTATCCTTCTTCCTTCTTCACTTACACATTCTAAGGTTTTATGGTAACAATCTAGTCTAGCTTTATGCGTAGCTAGCCAGTCCATACCAATCCACATGTCATACAATCCTAGGGGTAATATGTTAAGGGTTGCTTGGGTGGGGAATTCACCCATAATGAATTTGCAAGTTGGTATGACCTCCACTACCTTTATTTTGGTGCCAATGGCTAACTGTACCAACCATGGCTTGTTGTGTTTATGTGGCTGTAGTTTACACTTATCAACAACCTTAAGGGCTATATAACTCAAATTTGAACTAGGGTCAATCAGGATAGACACTAGATGGTTGGTGATCATACCTTCTATTTCCACCACTGAAGCTTGGTGGTCAGCTTGGTTGTTATCCAAGGTTGCATAAATTTGCGGCACACTCCTAGCCACATCATTGACTGTGGTAGCTTCTTGAACGTTGTAAATTCTCCAGTTATTCTGTTGTCGGTGCGGGCAGTCCCTCAATAGATGTTTTTCTCCACAAACCCAACATTTCAAAGGTTCTCTCTTTGGGTTATCAGTCTTTCCTGGGGCAGATCTAGAAGGTTTATTTCCACCCAAGGAGGGGAAGTTCTGTTGGTGTACACTTCGGTCTGGGAAGCTCATCCTTGAGTTATTTTTATAGTTTTTAAATCTTGGGGATTTAAGCCCCTTTTTCTGGAATCTCGAACTATTCTTCTGCTTCCAGCCTTCGTAAGGTTTTGTCCGATGCCCGAGTTGTTCAAGACAATATCTCGCCTTTCAGATAGTGTCTTCTAGAGTCTTTTGTTGTCAAACTCGATCCTATTCTGATAGTCCTTAGGGATTCCACTGATGAATCATTGCACCTTTGCCTTTTCTTCTTTTATATAGGGCACGTACCTCAGCAACTCGAGGAATATATTGACATATTCCTCTATGGTGAGTTTCCCCAGCTTGAGTTCATAGAATTCTTTAGTCTTTTCGTCGAAATACTTTTCTGACAGATACTTCTTCCTGAATTATTTCTCAAACCGTTCCCAAGACAAGCCCTCTTCGTGAATCCCTTTTACATTCTTAAGGTATTCCCACCAAATGGAAGCCTTTCCATTCAATTTGAAGGTGGCCACTCGGGCCTTCAAGTTTTCTAAGAAGTCATGGACTCTGAAATACTTCTTTAGTCCAAGTAGCCAGGCCTCTGCTTCCTCTCCCTTCTTTATTTCATCATCGAAGGATGGTGGTTTTGCCTTCTTGAATTCTTTGAGATTATGACTCTTGGAAATCTTTCACTTCTTTTGTTTTCTTCGGGAATAAGAACTAGTTCTTCTACTAGAAGATCCCTCTGAGTCTCCATCTTCATTTCTAGAGGAATCATTCGACGCTTGTCCCCTATCTCTGGGGTGGACCTTTCTCAATGTTCTCTTCTCAGTATGTCCACTTAAATGACCACGTTTTTGTATCTCAAGTGGACTTCGACTTTTCTTTGTTCGTCGTCAGTCCGCGTGACTAGTGTCAGGTTCATGTTGCAACTGTCTTTGTATGTCATATAAACTCTGCAGTAAGACTACATTAATTTCCATTTTCTTCTCTTGCTCTTTTATCATCCTCTCATTGTCGGCCTTGCAGCTCTATAGTTCGACCATGAGGCTCCTCACAGTCTCAGCTAGATCTGGAGGGGTCCCTACCGCCCTCCTTTCATTAGACTCGTAGTCTTTATTGTGGGAGCCTTCCCCCACCTCATGGTGAGTCACCATTCTATGTGTCTGTAGTTTCCTACGGTTGATGGTCCTCTTGTGTGCAAAAGAAAAACATTTGTTGTTAGTCAATATTTATATTCATTCGTAACCAGCGCGTAATTCATATTTTTCACATGCATACACACAATAGGAGTTTTCATTCTTAACTTCGACTTTTTATTAAGGGGATTAAGATAGAGGGTTACTCCTTTTAAGAGTACTTCGAATGGAGTCTCTGCGCAACCCGTTCATGAGCCCAAGAAGGCCAAGTGTTGTAACCATGCTATGATACCAATTTTTAACACACCCACTATGGCATAATAGATTTTTCGCCTTTTTCTCTCTCCTTTTTCTCGAGGGACATAATCCTCGAGTTCCTACGAGGTCCTAGCATAGGCTAGTCCTTCCTGTCGGGACATTCCCTCAGCCAATCCGTCGGTTCTTTAATTGAAAACCCGTCTTGTACAACTCAGGTAGGCTAGTCCATTATGCCATAGTCCCCGTGTTCCTACGAGGTCCTAGTGTAGGCTAGTCCTTCCTATCGGGACCTTCCCTAAGCCAATCCATCGGTTCTTTCACTGAAAACCCGTCTTGTACTACTCAGGTACCAAGTGCGGGCTTCACCTCCATGTTATCATTGGTTATGACCCCGGCCAAGACAAGAGGCACCTTTCGCACTTCGTGACTCAGTGATGCACGAGGGTCGAGTCTTTCGACTCTTCAAACCCCGAAACCCGAAATCATACCTTTGGGTGAGATCGACGGCTGCGAGTCTCTCCCCTGATCCGACGGTCCTAGCCATATCGGGACTTTGGTAACCAGGAGTTTGAAAAGAAAGGGGGGTCGAGTTTTTTGACTCTTCAAACCCCAAACCCAGAAATCGTACCTTGGTGAGATTGACGGCTGCGAGTCTCTCCCCTGATCTGAGGGTCCTAGCCATATCGAGACTTCGGTAACTGGGAGTTCAAAATGAAAGAGGGTCGAGTTCTTCAACTCTTCAAACCCTGAACCCTGAACCCTATTCACACTAAGTCGATTTGGAGTTTCACACTCCGGGACTTCGCGACTTGCGAAGAAGAGGGTTATCACTCTATGGTTTCCCGGGTGCCCAAATGCTAAAAAGCCGAAACCTATTCATACTAAGTTTCTTCAGGGTTTCGCACATTGTGGCTTCGTGACTTGCGAAGACGAGGGGTCCTGCCCTTTGATCTTTTCGGTGCCGAAATGCTGAAGTGTCAAAAACTATTCCCGCTAAGCTGCTTCAAGGTTTTGCACACCAAGGCTTTGCGACTTGCGAAGACGAGGGGTCTCGCCCTTTGGTCTTCTGAGTGCCAAAATGCCGAGATGCCAAAAACTATTCCCGCTAAGCTGCTTTGGGGTTTCGTACACCAGGGCTTCACAACTTACGAAGATGAGGGGTCCTACCCTTTTTCCTTCCGGGTGCCGAAAAACCGAAATGCTGAAGTCTCTTCATGCTAAACTGATGGTCTAGGTCACTCTTGGATCAACGACCATGATCACGTCATGAGTTTCGTGAATCGTGAGTTCGTGCAATCCTACCCGTTGACCACTCCAAGTCGTGGGTCAGCAAAATGCTACCCGACTGCCACGTGTCCTGTGTCGATGGGTGGTTTTGAATTACTTTGGAACTTTCAGGATGTTGCCAAGTCCACCCTCTGACCTATGTAAAGTCTAAGGTTGACGGGCAATAGAGCTTCGACAGATCCTCCCGAGGGTTCCTGGGTAAATAATCCCTAGGTTTGGTGATCTGACTAAAGCATTCCTAAATCACCGAGCTATATACTATGCAGTAGGGGGTAAGGTAAAATTGTGGATTTACTATCATAGTATCCCTTTCAAGGGACTTACTCCAACTTGGCAGTGCGAGGAAACTTCCCGGGAGAAGTCCCTTTGGGAAATTAAGCCAATGCATAGCACGATCCAGGTAGATGGGGTCGTTCTCCAGGGCACTGACTCGTATCCTGAACCTTTTCATTCTATGCCTAGACCTATTATGGTCATATAAGTATAAGTATATCCATTGTTTCCAAAGAAAAACACAGGGAAAACATTCATACAAAAAACATTCATGAGCGTATAAACATGAGCATGCATTCAGTTCGAAATATAAGACATAACACTTATCAGGAAAAACCAGTCATGTTGCGACTACGGAGAGGGGTGCTCATTTCCACCCAACCATAGGCTCAATGAATCCAGATGAATTTACCACTAGCCACCCCCGAGCTAGACCACAATGCTTGGAGATTCAGTCTCCTATTTCCACCTCAACAGAAGTCCAGAACGAATGTTTTTCTTTCTCCTCCACTGTTCGGGACTCCCTGTCTCTCTAGAGTTCCTTCTGTGCGCTCTCCCCCCCACACTTCCTTTCTTTCCTTTTTCTGCAAGGTTGTGTGTGGCATGAATTTCATCGTCCATGGTCAGGTCTGAGGGCTTCTACGGATGGGTGGTTCACCCCCATCCCCTCATTAACTCATGAGGATCCTCCCCACCTACCATCCTGGTGAGTAATTCATTCCAAGGTCAGAGATCCACTTTGGTATTTGAGCCAATAAAGACCAATACGGTATTGGTTCAGTGGAAATTAACGCCACCATTCCAGGTGCCTTCCACCACCTTTAATTAGCCATTGTGATCTCTTTTAGCACATCCCCCTCCCAGCAATCATGCAACACATATTCATAACATTATTTACATGCATCGACCCTTTATACAAAGGTCTGTCAAATCAAACGTTCACATCTTTGAGTTTTCCATAGTTCTTGGCCAATATAGTTATTTTTACAGACTGGGGGAAACAGGGTGTTACAACTCCAGTGAAAAAATATGGTACGTCGAGTTACTACTACTCTAGTGAAAAATTTTGGTACGTAGAGGGCTACTCTAGTGAAAAATTATGGTATGTCAAGTTACTGCTACTCCAGTGAAAAATTCTGGTATGCAGAGTGATACTCCTGTGAAAAATTATGGTACGATGAGTCATTTCTACTCCAGTGAAAAAGTCAGGTACGCATATTTCTACTGCGGTGAAAAATTCAGGTACGCAAGTTACTAACTGTGGCATTAGTCAGCATGACCATGCACAAGGTCAGCAGATGTCATGCCTTCAGGGCTGGTTAGTTGCCTGGATTTTTAAGATGGTGGGCCAACCTATGTGGTTGGAGGTAGTGGGCCAACATTTTAGAGCTATACTTGAAATAGTTGCAGTAAAGAAGTGGAAGGTACACCAAATGGGTGTGAAGACAACTTTTCTAAATGGTGTAATAGAATAATAAGTGTAGGTTTTGAGATACATGTGTGCAATTTGAAGAAAACATTTTATGAGTTAAAGAAAGCATCCAGAGCATGGTACGATAGAATTGGCAGCTTCCTCATGAGCTTGGGCTTTACCAAGAGTAAAGAAAATCCCAACCTATACTTCAAGGTTGTGGATGGTGGACTAGTGATATTACTATTGTATGTGGATGATTTGTTTCTAACAGAAGACGAGAATATCATCACTGAGAGTAAGAGGAAGCCTGTTGCAGAATTCAAGATAAAATACCTAGGCATGATGCATTATTTCTTAGGTCTATAGGTATGACAGAGACAGAGTGAGATTTTCCTTAACCAAGGAAAATACGTTGTTGAGATTCTGAAAAGATTCATAATGATGGATTGAAAGTCCATGCCTACACCAAGGGTGACAAATTTGAAGTTGTTTAGTGATACATATTCATAGATAGTGGATGCCACCATTTATAGATAGACGATTGGTTCATTGATGTACTTAATGAACACGAGGCTAGATATATGTTTTGCGGTCAACACGTTGATTCATTATATGGTTGAGCCGAGAAGTTTTCACTTGGTTGTAGCAAAACATGTGATGAGGTACATGAAGGGTACAATTGATTATGGCCTCAAATATGCTTCAGATCGTGAGATAAACCTGTAAGGCTTTACTGATTCAGATTGGGTTGGTAGTGTTACAGACTGCTAGAGTACATATGGATGTTGCTTCAATATGGGATCATCCATGGTCTCATGGTTCAGCAATAAGCAGACTAGTGTGGCACTCAATACAACTAAAGTAGAGTATATAGCAGCATGTTCGGCTAGCAGCGAAGCAGTGTGGCTTCGGAAGTTTCTTGCAGGATTGTTTGATCTCAAGTTAGAGGTGACTTGTATGTGGTGTGACAACTAGAGTTGTGTGAATTTGATAGAGAACCCAATGTTCCATGACAATTTCAATCATATCGAGATCAGGTACCATTATATCAGAGATATGGTACAGAGGGGAGTAGTGAAGCTCCAGTATGTCACTACATATTAGAAAATAGTTGGCGTGTTGACCAAGCCTCTGTCAAGAGTGAAGTTTTTTTACTTCATAGACAAGCTTGGTGTGGTCTAGAAGAATGTCCCTAGTAAGAGGGAGTGATGAGTTACAGTTTCAATCGATGGAAGCATCTTTAGCATGTGGAAGAAGCAACAGGTGGTCATTCATGGGCATGCTACTCCAGTGAAAAAATATGGTACGTCAAGTTACTACTACTACAGTGAAAAATTATGGTACGTAGAGGGCTACTCCAGTGAAAAAGTATGGTACGTCAAGTTACTGCTACTCCAGTGAAAAATTCTGGTATGCAGAGGGATACTCCAGTGAAAAATTATGGTACGACGAGTCATTTCTACTCCAGTGAAAAAGTTAGGTACGCATATTGCTACTCCGGTGAAAAATTTAGGTACGCAAGTTACTAACTGTGGCATCAATCAGCATGACCATGCATAAGGTCAATAGATGCCATGTCTTCAGGGCTAGTTAGTTACCTGGATTTTAAGATGGTGGGAAAAACTGTGTGGTTGGAGGTGTTTCCTAGCCTTGGGCTAGATGGGTAGTGTGTGCACACTACATCGCCTAATCCTCGTGATTATATGTCTGGTCATTGTGGACCAGTTGCCCAGTGTGTGACCTAGAGGTTACTAGTTCATTATGGAAATAGAAGCCATTTTTTGTGTGAGTTGGTGAGTGAAATCCTCATAATGAAATAAATCCTGGATGAATGATGAGACCTTGGATGTTGATGTGGTTACAAATTTATTCAATATAGATTCGTGGAAATTCAACAATTCAATGGTCAAGTGTACAGAAGAGAAGAAGCAGTCATGATGATCGTGCAAGAAGAATACCTTCCTTTCTAAGAGGGAGTTTTGAAGTTTGAGTAGCTTTGGAATATATTATTATATTCATATTGTATTTGACCAAGAAAAAACCCTAAAGAATAATTTTATGTTATATTTTTTAAGTCGACCCGATTTTTCCTTTGTAAAAGTCTACCATATTGTGCCTTGACAAGTCAATTGTAAA
This sequence comes from Picea engelmannii, assembly GCA_009831015.1. NCBI lineage: Eukaryota > Viridiplantae > Streptophyta > Pinopsida > Pinales > Pinaceae > Picea > Picea engelmannii. The sequence goes on along the minus strand of ML799075.1, from coordinate 164,698 downwards.
TTAGAAAGATAAAGTCGACAAGCCGGCCCTGGCCTAATTTCTAGGGGGAACAACTTGTATTTATAAGAGGCTAGGTGCCTCACTTGAATAACACACACAACAAGCTCTCTCAAACATAAAAGTGTGCAATTCTGAGAGAGTGACGCAACTATAAAGGAAGGGTGGCACAAATACAGAGGAAGAGTGTTATGGTGAAGGGTTTTGGTTATATGTTGGAGGACTATCTTGGTCTAGTGGTGAGCTACTATATTTTTGTTAGGGTTTCTTATTTATCTTATGTTTGGTGAGATATCTCTTGAGAGAGACATTGTACTTGTTGAAGAATCTATATTGAAGAATTTTTGTTGGGTTATCTTCCCCACAAGGGTTTCTCTAGATGAATCTTGTGTATACTATGGATGTCTTTCTTTCAGTGATCCATATGCATGCAATTATTGTTTTAATAATCTAAAGTTAAAGAAGATTGAACAAACTTAACCGATTAAGAGAAATTTTAACAAACTCAACATGGCTAACTTGGTGATAGTGTCAACACAATACACATTCTCTGTTCAACTGAGCATCATCAACCATCAAATCCTCAATACCTGTAATATCATCAATATCCTCAACAATAGTATAATCATCAAAATATGTATCAAAATCCTGATCAACATCCTATAAATTTTTCTTATCAAGTTCTTCCTTCCTATCAGCATTAACCAAAAACCCACTACTCACAAATGTAAGTGGTTTACAATAATTAGGAATATGAAAAAGGTTGCCATGATCCTTTTCATATCCTAAGCCATATATATTTCGTTTAAATTGTAATTATTCCCATGGTATAACAAATTTATCTATATTGTCAACCTGATCCTCAAGTTGAACCTTTAATTTATCCACTATGTTTTCAGTGTCATTAGTCAAATATACACTGACTTCATCAAAGGAAAAAGACTGCAACTCACAATCAAAAAGTGCAAGTTTATTATCATGTTCATTCGTTTCATCATTAAATGATGTCAACTGCCTAGTCAAAAACTTAGTTTGTGTTTGAAGTAGATGTACATTTTTTTGTAGTATGTAAAAACAAGAACATTAGTGAGTGTTCCTTTTGCATAGGAATTGTAGATTATGGAGTCTTGCTGATCAATGTGTGAAACATATTAAACATTTTATCAATTCCTGTCATTTTGAAGTGCTTCAAATATACCTAATGTGAAAAATATATGGCCTCCTTTTGAACCCCCTTATTCAATTTTCACGTGGGTTTTACACTAGAAAATGCAAATAGTTTTACACTAGAAAATTCAAATAGCTCCTTATAATGATAGTTTACAAAACCATCTTATAACCCCTTAATACACCTTATATCTTCAATGAAAATTTCACAAGATTTCTTATAACTCCACCATGCCATCTTAGACTGATGGTATGTGTTGTGGGGTATTTCTACCCTACGGACTAATAAGCTAGGGCTCTAAACTTATACGCAGAAAATGACCCTTAAGACTTAACTTTTGACCTTCTACCCGAATCTGAAACCTCTTTCTTCACATGCATACAAGAGGAGAATAAAC
>ML799075.1:151598-163036 GCA_009831015.1 Picea engelmannii | reverse complement strand
CGCCCAGTGAGAAGTTAGGGCGCGGGTTCCTTGTTTTTAAGTGGTTTTTGAGGAATTACTCAGCATGGCTTTGGCTAGGAAGAGGCATGAGTTGGCCTGATGCCAGGTAAACCTGTATGGTGCATTTTAGGGTTATAACAGTATGGATTGGTTATATCAACACCATGCCATCTTAGACTATCGTAAATAGGAATTCACTTGCCTAGATGAGGAAGGAAATCAAAGAACAGTCCAAGGAATTCCTAGGGCAGTGACTATCGTAGAAATTTCAGCAATGCAGATGAAGAAGTGTTATAGGAAGGGCTGCCAAATATTTGCAGCCCATATGGAAGAAGCATCTAAATATAAGGTGCCAAATCTAGAGGACCATGTAGTCCTGGAATATTTTGAAGATGTGTTCAAGGAGGTACCAGGACTACCCCCAAAGAGAGATATTGATTTCTCTATAAATTTAAGGCCTAGAGCAGCTCCAATGTCAAAGACTCCTTACAGAATGAGTACACCAGAGCTGAAGGAGTTGCAAATGCAGCTTGAATAACTTCTGAAGAAAGGGTATATACACCCAAGTGTGTCACCTTGGGGTGCCCCAGTCTTGTCCGTGAAGAATAAATATGGGACATTGAGATTATGCATCGATCTCAGACAGTTGAACAAAGTGACTATAAAGAACAAATATCCTTTGCCAAGGATTGATGATCTCTTCGATCAGTTGAAAGATGCAAGGATATTTTCAAAGATAGATCTCAGGTCAGGATACCATCAGGTAAGGATTAAAGAGGAAGATATAAACAAAACCACCTTTAGGACAAGTTATGGTCATTGTGAGTTTACAGTGGTTCAATTTGGGTTATCAAATGCACCAATTGTTTTCATGTGCTTAATGAATGGTGTTTTCCGAGAATATTTAGACAAGTTTTTCATTGTCTTTTTGGATGACATCCTTGTAAATTTCAAGTCAGAAGAATAGCACGAGCATCATTTGAGGATGTTGTTGCAAGTGCTAAGGGAGCATTAATTGTATGCCAAATTGAGCAAGTTCTCATTTTATCAAAACAAAATTCACTACTTGGGGCATATCATATCTGAATAATGGATAGTAGTGGATGCTAAAAATATTGAGGCCATATAAGGGTGGAAAACACCTAAGAATGTGACAGAAGCCAGATCCTTCATGGGTCTAGTTGGCTACTACATAAGTTTCATTGCAGGGTTTTCAAGAGTAGCTCATCCCATCACTTCCTTGCAAAGGAAAGGGAAGAAATTTCAATGGACATAAGAATGTGAAAGAAGCTTCCAACAATTGAAGTAGTTGTTAACCAATGCTCCAATTCTAAGGATTGCACATCCAAATGAAAACTTCATTGTATGCACAAATGCATGTAAAGAAGGACTTGGTGGAGTCCTCGGTCAAAATGGGTTTGTTGTATGTTATGAATCAAGGAAGTTGAAGGACCATGAAAGCCTCTATGCCACTCATGATTTGGAGTTGGAAGCCATAGTGCACGCTTTGAAGAAGTGGATGCACTACCTCATGGGAAAGAGGTTTGAGATGAGGACAGACCATAATGGTCTGAAATATTTGTTTGATCAACCAACTCTAAATGCTAGGCAGAGTATATGGTTGGAATTCCTCAGTGAATATGAGTTTGATATAAAGCATATCAAGGGGAAGGAGAACAAAGTGGTTGATGTACTCAACAGGAGAGTGCATGAACTACATGATACAACTATTAGCATGTATCAAACTGATGTTAAAGGAAGAATTTTAGAAGCTGCAAAATCAGATTTGCAATACATGGAATTGGTAACAAAATTGCAGCAAGGTAAGATGTTGCAGAAAGTTGAAGATTATGAATTAGGAATTGATGGAATCCTCTTATATAGAAACATAGTTTATGTACCCAAATATTATGAATTGAGGAGTGAGATTTTAAAACAAATGCACAATGTAACTTATGCAGGACACCCAGGATATCAAAAAACAATTTCAGCAGTCAAAAGGCAATATTATTGGCCATGCATGAAGAAAGAAGTTTTTGATTTTATTGGAAAATGTTTGGAATGTCAAAAGGTAAAGGTTGAGCATAGACACCCAACTGGTTTGCTGCAACCATTACCCATTCTTGAGTGGAAATGGGAATTTGTAACAATGGATTTAATCACAGGATTTCCCAGAACAAGCAAGCAACATGATGCAATCATGGTGGTGGTGGATAAGCTTACTAAAGATGCCTATTTTATCCCATTGAAGACTACTCACAAGGCAACCCATGTTGTTGATATTTATATGAGGGAAGTAGCACACTTGCATGGCATACCCAAGACAATTGTGTCTGACAGAGACCCAAAGTTTACCTCAAATTTTTGGAAAGGGTTATTCAAAGGGTTTAGAACAAATTTGAACTTCAGCACAACTTATCATCATGAGTTTGATGGGAAGACAGAAAGGTTGAACCAAGTGATAGAGGATATGCTAAGGATGTATGTGATGGAAAAATCATCTAAATGGGAAGAATATCTACACTTGGTAGAATTTTCCTACAACAATGGGTATCAAGCATCACTGAAGATGAGTATGTTTGAAGAACTTTATGGTAGAAAGTGAAACACCCCGGTAAGCTGGGACAACCCAATTGATAGGGAAGTGGTTGGGAAATAGTTGCTCAAGGAAATGGAAGAGGAAATGTTGAAGATTAAACAGAATTTGAAGGCTACCCAAGACAGGAAGAAAAACTATGCTGATAAGAACAAAACTCACAAGGAATTTAAAGTAGGGGATCATGTTTTCTTGAAAGTGAAGGCCAACAGAATCTCCCTAAAGTTGGGAAATTGTTCCAAGTTGGCAGCCAGATATTGTGGGTCGTTTGAAATCCTAGAGAGGATTGGTCCAGTAGCATATATTCTTTCATTTCCTGCATCTATGTCTATACATAATGTATTTCATGTCTCATTGCTTAAGAAATATATACCTGATTCTAATCATGTTATTGATTGGAATGTGACTCAGGTGGAGCAAGAAAGCGCTTTTCAGGTGCATCCAGTGCGTATATTGGACCAGAAAAGCAAGTAGTTCTTGAATCGATCCATAGGGCTTGTAAAAGTCCAGTGGACTTGGTACGGTCCCTAGGACGCAACATGGGAGCATGAATATGTTATGCGGGTAGAGTACCCACATCTTTTTGAGGATTTTGGAAATCTTGTTGTTGTTGTGTAAATAAGTTGCACTGAGGACAGTGCAAAAATAAGGGGAGGGGATTGTAACATACCAAGGTCGAGCCCCTACTGAATTGTAATTATGTTTATAGGATGGTGATCCAAGTGTTTATAAGTTTGAAGACGTATATGTTTATTAGGATGGAGAGCCTAGATGCTTAAGGCCAGTGATCCTATTTGTGTATATGTAAACACTCATATCATTAATAAAATTACACCACTGTATGTAGACTGACCATGAAGAAAGATTTATGGGGGGATAATCTCCACTAGGTAGGGTAAGGGAAGGGGCTGAGTGTCTAGGAATAGGGGCTAAGCTAGAGGGCTTACCTCTAAAGGAATAATATTGTATTATTATTTACACAAGGCTAAGGTTGACATAATCTGTGTTGTCCTAAGTTCCCAGGGAAAGGAGAAAAAATGTTAAGTGGATCTCATGTAGCTTCAGGAAGACATGTGTCAACATGGGCCCACGCATTTTTTAGCTGGGAAATACAGCTCGTTGGGGGTCAATTCTCCATTCTCGCTCCCGTTGCCAGTCTCGTATTCCCTCACCATTCTCGCGACCCTCACGAATTTGGCAAGTCTGCGTCACCCATTGATTCACGCATTGAACCATTCTCCATCGTTGACTTGAGAATCATTCACGCACCTCTGGAACCGAAAGACATTTGATCTATCCCATACTTTTCCTGTGAAGCCCAGCGCATTTGTGCCTAGCCTGAGCCTGTATCATGCCTTAACGGTCTTTTATTGCTTCCAACGCAGTTCCTTGACTAAGCATGGCTTGGTGCCATCATTTGTTCTATACCGATCTTTGTTGTTTCCATCACCTTACTGGAGTTGACTTAGGAGCTGGATTGAAGAAGCAAGTTTTCAAGCCTGTGGTTTGAAGAGGTGGGTTGTCAGGCTCGTGGACTGAAGAAGTTGGTTGTCAATCCTGTAAGAAACTCTCTCTAGGTGAGAGAGGTTGTTGGGGAAGTGATTTTCCCAAAGGGAGCCCAATGACAGCTATAGTTCTCTAAGGATTCATGTTCAGCCTGTTGTTGAATCCTTGGAAGGGAAGTGGGGCAACCGAAGGACTATTGAGCGGAGAAGGGGCACACTTCCTGGGGTGGGACGGACATGTGGGGAATGAGAGGTTGTAGGTTATAGTGTGAGTTGGCTCATGGGAGAAGAATCCTTCATGTTGATATGTGTGACTTTCATGTTGTCCTTGCCTATCCTAGGAATCCCTTGCCCAATGGATTTCAGTCCCAGGTCGGTGGTGACCCACTGTTGAGCATGATGAGAAGCATGGTCTAAGGTTGGTAGGTTTGTGGGAGGTCTGCATGCATTTGGTGGTCATTTGTTAAAATATAAGTACCAAATATATGTTTTTTGTATGATGTGTATCTTGAAATCAAGTTATAATGTTGTTAGAATTGTCTATATATAATGCGTGTATGTTTTAATTTTATTTCTACAGGAATAATGGTATGAACAGAATTCTATAGTTGTCTAATTTGTACTTAGATAGTTATGTATATAAATATAAACAATGTCAGAGTGAAGAGAGACACTTTCAGTAGTGATGTTGTTTGGCAGAGGTTGGTGGTGGGGGACGTTACAAAGGGGATATTTGAAATTAAATGACCTTGCTTCCTTCCTAGGGGGCCCACCTATAGCTAGATATTTATTTTATATCATAGATAAATAGATAAATAATAATAATAATAATTGTTCTCTACAACCATTTGTAGGTCGGTGGCTTAATTGGATAATTTACGAGTCAACATATCCTTTTACCCATGATGCATACAAAGAGTCACACACAAAATATGAAGACTATAAATAGGTTTTTCAATAGCTACAGGGTCAAACTTGTGTAGAAGAATGTGACATAAGGATCACTATCATATATAGAATGGGTTTCTCCACAATCTAAACAAACTCAATGTCCCTAAAGGTGAAATATTACAGCTTATCAAAGAGGCTCATACTTCCAAGGTTGTGGGGCATTTTGGTTTTTGGAAGATATTTACCAAATTACAAAGGTATCTGTATTGGCCTATAATGCAATAAGATGTAGCTCGGTATATTATAGGATGCATACTTTCTTGTACTAGCAATCCTAGTATTAGAAATCAAGGTTTGTACCATCCTTGTTGTTGTGGTAGTTGATAGGTTCATCAACTAATAGAAATCAAGGTTTGTGGTATTTGATAGGTTCATCAAGATGTGAATTCGTATGCCTTGTAAAACACCATCAAAGGACAAGAAGTAACAAACATGCTCTTTGAATGGGTATGGGTGCAATTTTGGATACCAAGGAGAATCATCTCACGTAGGGATACCATATTTCTCAATTCCTTTTGGACTTTACTTTGGGAGAATATGGACACAAAATTGAAGAAATTTACAACTTTCATTCCAAATTTAGATGGGAAAACATAAGTACTCAATGCGACTTTGGTTCATCTTTTGACAGGTTACAATCATAAGAAATCGAATACCTAGGATGAAAATATGATCTATATTCAACATTGTTATAAAAGAGTCATCAATACTTCTATAGGAAAGTCCCCTTTCCAAAATTTCTTTGGATATTTCTCACCTTCTTCGTTGTATATTGTATATGGATACCAAGGAGGAGTGAGGGATGATGTCATAGAAGAAGCATTGGAAGTGGATAATTTTTTTGAAAATATTAGGTAGATCCATTTGCAAGTACAAGAGACATTGAAAAAGTCATAGGAAAGGTACAAAGCTCGACATGATCAGCACAAAATTGAGAAAACATACAATATGGGAGACAAAGTTTGGTTGCAACTAAACAAAGAAATGCTATAGGGCCCTAGTAAGAAGATCAAGGCTTTGTATTATGGTCCATTTACGTATTGGAGAAGGTGGGTGATAATTCTTATAGACTTAGTCTACCCCCCTATATGTGCCTTTACTCAGTAGTGAATGTAGAAAATATGAAACTTTATGAGCCTTCCATGTTGAATTAGGAAACTAAGGAGTAGGTCATACCTACCATAGAGGAATTATCACCAGAATATCATGCAGGGTTGGTAGAATATATACTTTTTCAAAATAAGTCTAGAACTACTAGACAATGGAAACATGACTTTTGGTGGATTGGGTTCAAAGGACAACTTCCAGGAAAGGAAAAATGGTACTCCAGGGAGAAGGTAGAGGAAAACTTTTCTCACCTCATTTAGTAAAATATTTTTGGGACCAAAAACCTCCCTAAATGGAGAGGTATGATCAAGAATGGATCATTATATAATTTTTCATCCATCTTGATAATTTTTGGGTGGAAAAAATGGAGTAATTGGCTTGCAGGGCCCATTTTAGTGGTAGGTCTCAGTTTGGATATTTGGGGTTCAAAAAATTATAGAACCATTTTGAGGCATCAAATGACACTTTTTGGGGTTAAAAAATTCCAGGCATATCTTCTATCCCCTAAATGTTGTTCTACACACTGAGATATTTCCAATGGTGTGAAAATCACCTTAATTGGATTTTGTATGTATAATTTATCCCTCCTGCAAGTTGACCTACCTTATTGACCACCATGGTACCAAGTGGATTCCATGTCATCCCCCATTGCTCATGTATGGAGGTAGCCATGTGTGAAATTTAAATATTATTATAGAAGGTCCAAAACCCTATCCCTAGATGGCTATAAGACTATATAAATATTGGCTGGTAGGAGGAGAGGGGGTCCCATTCTTTTAGCATTTTAGTTGTTCCATAATTGAGAAAAGAATATAGGAGTGGGATTTGAGAGCATAACTGAGGACGAAGAACAATATATATATAATCCATTAAGGAAACAACATCATAGGAAACTAAGTTCCCCTTTCTTTGTATTTTCATTTTCGTATCTGAAGAAAAGAGAAAAGAGCATAGGCCTCACCTTCTAGTTGGGTTTTCTCCCATATTGGGTTTACCGGGATAGATATTGTGTTCATTTGTGTGGATGGTGTGTTTATTTTCTTGTTCTTTCATTTTCATATTTCAGTTAATTTCATAAATTTGAGTATTAAGATAGTAATAATAAATATGGGATCTAAGGAAATAAATTTAATCATAAATATTCCATAATATTGCAAGATCTATTGTGACAAACTATTCTAGTGGAATATTCATGGCAATTTATAGATCAATGGTAGTTAACCTTTAAGCCAAAATAAATTTTCATTCAGAAGTTGGTTATATAAAGGTTAATGGAGGGTGATAATCTTCATTCCCCTTCATAATACCTACATTTATGACAGGGAATTTCCAAACATCAATGCCACCAAAGTACCTTGGAAATGGAAAATAGTTAATTCACAAGCATGCATTATTCCATGTCATCCCCTCTCTAGTATGTGAAGTTATCAAGTGCGTTTTAGGCATATAGGTGATTAAATATTGTTTAATTATGGGGAATTCTTTACAATGTTTCATTGTCGATTATTTAGTTTTGGTTTCTCTTAGGCATGCTTTCTCATTGTGATTTTTTTATTCCCTTCACACTCAGGCTTGGCTATTATGTAGCATCTTGTCATCAAGATATAGGGGAGCTATAGTGAATTTGGGAAAAACCCTTGGAGACATGTATGTTTACTTGGCACTTTTATCTTCCTCTTGTCATTATGGGGCATTGTTATTGTTTCCATAGATGTTGTGTATTGTGACTTATGTGAGGTGCAACATGGCCTTTAGAGGTGTGAAAAAGAGGTAGTTTAAGGTCAATTTAGGGTGGCGAACTCCAACACTAGATGAGTTCATTCGAAATATGAATAGAAGTGTAAGTTGAGGAATAAGAACAAAGTTCATGACACACATGCTTTAGGAGGAGGGAATTATGGGTTCTATGGTTTATGATTTATATTTTCTAGGGGTCATATGGGTTAAAGTTTATAGGAACTATTGTAATATTATAGATTACACAACATTCAAGGAGAGACTACTTCGTGAAGCACATCAAGAACACACACAACCCAACAAAGAAGAGATAATTTAGGGAAGGATATCCATATGTGTCTTTATTCTGTATTTATGGGTACTTATACAATAGACGGATGGTTGGAGCGATTGTACCCACTCCAACTAATCCTTTGTTAGGCTCTCTTTGTAATTTATTACACATATATCCATACATTATTTATACTAATGTCTAGTGTATAATATATGATCACAATTACAAGGGCCTATGAGGCCTCCCAACATCTTCCCCACACTCAAATCCTTGCTCATCCTAAGAAAGTTTGCAACAATGTCATGGGTATATATTCCTACAAAAGTATCGTTACTGTGAATCAACCATGCATACCAGTCTACATAGGTAAATCAGCTACAAAAACCGCCAACTATATAGGAGGATACACATATACAAGGTTTACTATGACTAGTTTCCAATGGATATGAATGACTACATATCGCATATCCCAACTCCTCGATCTCCATGCTTTATGTTGTGTCAATTTGTTGATGGACGCCTCTAGATTCCTCTCTTGACTAAAAAGTATACTCCTCATGGGAACTGTCGAAGCACACTCTATTGTAGCTCTAGTGAACTATCACTCATGGGGGCTTTTTCTATGGAATCGATGAGGGTCATTAATATCAACCAATTCTACCATTCCTCTGCTTTTGTTGTCATGACCCAGGGGACTATTCTGCAACTCTTCTACCAAGGGGCTCAATCAATTCAAATGTTCTTATGTCATAATTTTTTCTTTTAATCTCTTATGTGTGTGTTTATCATCTGATGTCTCTTTATTGAATTCCTTCAACCACTACAAAAATTTCATGATCAATGCTCATTATGAATGTTGTCTACAAGTGATTTGCTCAATCAATTACTACAAAAATTCCCTCCATCAAACATGAATCTTTCAATCAAGTGCTCAATGTTTGTATGCTCAATGCTCTAATGCTTATCAATCTCATGGCCATGCTTCTTCAATTTTCTGAGAATATACGGAGTCTACATCTTGCATTACATGAAGGGGGAATCATTGTGACTCAATTCTAGGACTCTGAATCGATTTAACTAGGGAAAGACTTTACTGTTAGTAAAATACAAAAAAAAAATTACTATAGGGCTTGACTTCATGTCGTTGACTAAGAATCAACTTATGTTAGTGAGGAACTGATCTCGTTCGCTAAACACCAACTTACATTACATGAGTGGAGGGGGTCTCCTGCCTTTGAAGATGCATGTTTAACCCCCTCCTTATTTTGACTCACTTTTTACGCACTTGTACACTTGACTTAGTGATAATTTAATCAACAACATGTATATTTTTATTTTTTATTTTTTTCTACTATGACTAACTTGACTAGACTCAACTAAACTCACTATGAGTCTAGTGGATAATGGAATTGACTAAACCCATACCCAACTCAACACGAATTGAACTATAGAATCGACTATAGACTATATTATCCTTCATGTAACACTACTTCCTTTAAACAAACCCAACAACTTTTTAGACATTTTGAATTCATGGATTATACAACATATCATTGGTTCTTAATTACCAGTAAAGAATTAGACCCCAATGCATGAAAATTTGTAAGTAAAAAGTTGCCCAGAATAATTATGAGAAATCAAGGTTGTCCACCACACAACTTAACAACATCTCATCACTTCCATTGGTTATTTTTCATCAATTCTTTAATTGGGTCGACATCCTTTGGAGACTAGGTCTGGATATTCTCACTATGCTTGGTCTGCTCACTATTCACCATGAGCATGAATATTTCCACAATGTACTTATGGTGACCCTATCATTATTAAAAACTCAACAACAATGTGTATTCTCAATATTTTTTAATATCTAGGACATGTAATCCATAGTCTATGTCATTTGGAATACATGAAGACAAACCGACTTTGGTTTTATCTTTCCCACAGTCGAGTTGAACCATTACAACAAACTCATTTTTGAGTTCTATTCATGTCATTATGGGAATTGAATAAGGGTGGAGAGGATAACAATCATTCCTCACAACCATCCAAACTACACCTAATTGACAGAACAATTCCTTGATGTTAAGCCCTGCTTTTGCACTGGTTTCAATAAACATGTCCCCAAACTTTCGTGCTTTGGCATCACCTTCCTCAATAGGAACTTGCCTCTTGTCTACGAGGTTTGTTTTGTTGCCAACAAGGAAAATAATTGCATCACTACCGCACCGCACTCAGTACGTACTTATTCAGTCCACCATGCAGTATTTAAAAGGGATTGTCGGTTTGCAACATCGAGAATAATTATGGCAACAAACAAATTGTGAATATAACTAGGAATCAGACTTTGAGATCGCTCTTGACCAGCGGTATCCCTTAATTTCAATCGAACTGTCTGATCCTCAAGGTACATTGGCTTCGATAAAAATTCAATACCAATAGTATCCTAATAAGTACTGTCGAACTTTTCGAGTGATAATGTTGGTATTCCCCCACAGACTGATCTCCCAAGAAAACCCATTTGTATTTGGCAAGAGGAGACACAATAGCCATTCTGATATCAAATCTCAAACCCTATTGCAGGATTTCTACAACTGCGTTTTGAAAAGTTGGACTTTCTACTATCGATGGTCTTCAGGGGGAAGATTCTGCAAACTGAGAATAGCGTTTTCGCACAATTATAGTGACCCGGATCTGAAAGCGGGGCGAGAAATCGAAAATAAATGTCTACAAAAAAAATCTACAAAAAAAGCTTTGCGTAGCATCAACATTCCGTGAGCAGCAATCAACAAGTATCCACCACTATTCACGAGCAACAATCAAAAAGTATCCACCATTAGTTGCGAGCAGCAATTGACAACAAATTTTGAAAATCTTCTTATCTCTCCATCTTTTTCACGCTAGCGACAATAAAAAAAAAAACTGTAGATCTTCTTATCTCCACATATTTTTCACACTAGCAGCAATCGACAAGCAATTTGTAGATCTTCTTATCTCTCAATGTTTTTTCAGGTCTGGACCACATTGTTGTTGGTGTTGTAATCTTCTAGACTACATAGCATTCAAGGAGAGACTACATCATGAAGCACATCAAGAACACACAACCCAACAAAGAAGAGATATTTTAGGGAAGGATATCCATCCGACTCTTTATTCCTGTCTTTATGGGTATTTATACAATAGAGGGATAGTTGGAGTAGTTGTACCCACTCCAACTAATCCTTTGTTAGTCTCTCTTTATACTTTATTACACATATATTCATATATCCGT